>JAULKK010015420.1:0-10074 GCA_032355705.1 Rubia peregrina
AATCTTTAATAGTACTGGCGATGAGTCTTGTTGACATGTAATTTAGATTTTCTTGCAATATGTTAATTATTGTTAGATGCTAGTTAGGTTGAATGTTAATTCCACTGTAATCGTCGCTGAGTTATTTTCTTATCATCTTGGAATGATTAATTTTTAATTTTAAAAAAATGGAATGCGCAAGTTGTTGGTTTGGTAAGTACTTTGTGAGGGGCAGAGAATATGGTGTGTCTTCTATATGACATTCGAATCAAATGAGAGTTTTACTTATTGCTCTCCATGAAAACGTTTTGATATTTTTACTGGTTGATTTATTACTTGGGATTTCACCATTTTTTATATAGGAGTGATGATTTTCTCATGTAGTTGTGGTGTACAAATTTTCTCGTGAATTTTTTTTTTAGATGAACATCAAATATTTGATATGAATTACTTCCTCCACCCAAATTCAAACGGCACACTTTAACTTTCAGGACTTGACTTGAAAAATATTTGATCGTTAATATCTTTAATTGATAATAATTAAAACTTGCAAAAATATGATATATTTTGAAAATATATTTTATAACGAATCTAACAATGTAAATAATAGTATGTATACTTATATATTAATTTAATATTAAGTTTAAAGATAAGAAAATTTGACTAAATGAATAATCAAATTCTAGTTTGAAATAGGAGAAAGAGTATTAGGTTACTAATTTTTGAGATGTTACTCTCAATCATGTTATCATGTTAGCGGTGGAAGGCACTTCGGGTGGACTTCCTTAATATGAAAGTTTCACCTTTTTAACAAAAAAGGTGATGATTGCTGAGATTATATGACAAATGTTAAAGCAAGACCTCATAAAAATAGTTTGAAATGAATTGATGGAATGTTTTAACATTTTAAAAATTGAAATTGTTTTTTTTGAAAAATGCAATCATTCCAACATGATGGGAAAAATGCCCAGCGGTGATTGCAATGAGTGAAATTGACATCCAACCTAAGTAGCATCTAGCAATAACTAACATATTACAAGGATATTAAAATTACATGTCAACCAGACTGATCGTCTGTACTACTCCCTCCGTTTCACTATGTTTGGCACCATAGGTTTAGGTGTTGTTTTTTTTGCAAGATGAAATGTGTGGAGAGAATTGAGTGAAGAGAGTAAAAACGTTTCATGAGTGGTTGGAAATGATGTACTTTTTGCCATTAAATGAAATGTGGAAATCTTAGAGAAACATACAAAAATGGCAAGTGTGTCAAACATAGTGAAACATAGGGAGTATTACATATCAGAGATCCAATATAAATTGTAACATTGCCTCGGGGATATTAACTTGTTGACTACGAAAAACATGATCACTTCGCAAAAAGGAGCGTATCACGCATCAATATCATTGCGCCAAACAAGGATCTTCTACAACTGTAACATCACTAGATCCAACCATGATCTATGTTGTCCACACTGTAAACACCTTGAAAAACACAGATATGACGAACCCACATTTATGAAACCCAAAAATAAAATCACAAAGGAAATCGCGAACACACGATCTGTATAAGCAGATTGAGAACAATACATCAATATGAACGATTAAATCGAGTTATCATCATGAATATAACGATCTAATCGATCAGGTCGAAGAATAAAACTAATCCGTGGAGACAAATCTCACACTTATTCAATAACAAAACATGAACTAAAATAAACTGTTATTCCCCATCTCCCCCAATGAGGATATGGGGGAAAAGCTTGAAGAAGAAGGGATGCGTTCGAAGAGGGCTGCGGCAGAAGGGTTCAGTGGACACCGAGGGTTACATCAATGGTATAATTCTAATTACTAATGCATGTGTCACTATTGAAATTGAAATTGAAATTGAAATTGAAATGAATCAGCGAAAAATGCGAATTGCTGTAACTAAAGTTGTTAAAGCAATAATAAAATATTCGGACCATTTGGTATAAGAACTCGAAACTATTCTTGCATTGGAGGAACAGATTTTCGCTGAAGATCTTTGTAATTAAATTTTCCATTTTTATATCACTTGAACTACATGAACCACTTGGTGCCAACCTTTACACTCCATCATCTTAAAGTATTCCCTTGTTCGTTTAATTATATTTGACGTACTTACTATTTTTTTTGTATATTTTTATAAGATTGTCACATAAGTATTCTTTAATGATAAGAGGTAAATTATTCTTAATCACTCATTAAATTTTTTACTTTCTTCACTCAATCCTTTCCACACATTTTAACTTGAAAAAAAACACCACGTAAACTTATGGTGCTAAACATAGTGTAATGGAGGAAGTAAATTGTGTTAGAATCAGTCAACCTGATGAATAAATTAGGATAAGACCGATGACTATACTAGAGTTATTTTAGTACTATGCTTCTATATGTATTCTTTGTCTATTTATTCTTTCTACGAATACAAAATCTTTTATGGAAAAATATTCTATCATGCTTCTATATGTTCTCATCCAAATCCTAAAATATTTTTTCCCTTTGGCCGCAATCCTCCTCCCTCATTTTCTGGAGCCAATCACCGCTACCCCCTTCCTCATTTTTCCAATTTTCTCGACACAATTCCCTGCATCTTCCTACTTCACTATGCCCGACGAAAAACTCTCCTACAACACTCAACTCCACATGATGACGATCAAGCTCACGTCCTCAAATTATCTTCTGTGGAAGCATCAGACAGGCTATGTTCTCAGACCCCAAGGTATTTTCAGCCTCATTGATTGCACCAATCCGTGTCCTCCCCGTCCGATCCCACCGTCGGCAACCACCTCATCTGCAATCTCCTATGTTGTGGTGATGTACTCTGCCGGAGGTGTAAAAACCAAGAGGCCTACTTGAAGGCAAAAATGGAGTATGACCAGTGGATTGTTGAGGATCAATGCGTCTGCAGTTTATTATTCTCCTCTCCCACGGCTGAAGCCCTTGCCGAGATTCCAGATTGTTCTACTTCAAAAGAGATCTGGGATAATCTTGCTGCTACCTTTCAGAAATATTACACATCCACCATTCTTCGTCTTCGTGCAGATGCTCATGGTATACGTAAGACTGGTATAGTTCATGAACCCCATCTCAAGTTTAAGGAAATTTTTGAACAATTGTCTATTATGGGTTCTTCTGTTACAAATGATGATCAAATTATTTCATTTTTAACTGCCCTTGGTCCCGAGTTCAAAGATTTTTATGCTCTATTGATTAATGTTTATCCTACGTCGTTATATGCCAATGTTTTTTCTCGTGCTAAGAACCACAAGGCAATTTTGAAGAATTTGCACGACCATTTTTCACTGACAACTGGTCCAGTTGCGTTCACTGCTAGCAAACAGCCCTCGACCGGCCGCTCATGGGATCACACACTGATGAGGGGCTGTGGAGCGTGGGGTTCATGTGCTACTTGAGGAAGCCATTTTGACAGATGACACGGTGGTAGGGGCGGCTCCTAGTCTGGTCAGTCCATTGCTGGAGCTAGTTCTGGCTGCGGTCGTCTTCAGTGCACCTGGTGTGGTCGTCCCGGTCATTATGCCACGACTTGCTACAAGATGTTGGCCTAGCCTCGTCATTCATATTCGAACCTTCAGTCATCTATTCAGTTAGAGCTCTCTTCTTGCACCTCAGATTGGTATGTGGATTCTGGTGCTACCAGTCATATGGCATCATCGACTTTCGGCTTAGAGTGCGTCACACCTTATTCTAGTCATTCTTATGTTTTGTTTGTAATGGTGCTTATATTCATATTTCTCATATTGGTGATTCTCGCATTTCTGACACTTTACGATTATCTCATGTTCTAGTTGTGCCTGAGATTACTAAGAACTTGTTATCTATTAGTAAACTAACAAGATATTTGAAAGTGTTTATCATGTATAATGACCAAAACTTTGTGATTCAAAGCAAAAATTTAAGGCAGTCGTGGGCAGGGGCCACAATAAAGGCAGACACTATATCTTGGATAGGGGAGAGACATCTCTTGTATCATTTTTACGGAAGAATAAAGGTCAGGCATCCTACGAGCTTTAACATGCTTGGTTAGGTCATGTGCCTACTGCAGTCATTTATAGATTACAGAAGTCTAGTTTACTTTCCATTTCTTCTTTGTTGCCTAAATCGTATACTTGCGCCATTGTGTTATGGCGAAAGGTCAACGGTTGGCATTTGTTGAGAACACTAAATGTGTGTTACACGTGCTTGATCTAGTACATTGTGATTTGTGGGGGCCCCTCCTCAATTTTATCAGCAAATGATTTTACTTATTCCCTTTATTTGTGGATGATTTTTCTCGATTTACAGTGCTTTTTCCACTTTTTTACAAAGTAGATCTTGTTGACAATTATTTGTAGTTTGAGGCACTCGTTGGGAATCAATTTTCATCTAGAATAAAGGTATTTCAGAGTAATGGTGGCACAAAATTCTTAAACACTCACATTCGGTACCATTTTGCCTCTAAAGTCATTCACCATAAGGTTTCGTGTACGTACACTCTGGAGAAAAATGGGCGAGCATAATGCAAACACCAACACGTTACGTTTCTAAAATATGTCTCACGATGCTATTTCACTCGTATTTCCCACTTTCTCATTACACCATCAACCGTTTATTTACTCCAGTTTTATATGGTGCTACTACTTATGGGCTTCTATACAATTGGGATCTCATCTGCTCAAACTTCCACCTGTTTGGTAGTCAAGTTTTCCCTTTTGTTTTCCCATTTGCGGATAACAAGTTATCTCCCCAAGGTTTTCCTTGTGTGTTTATCAGGTACAACTCTCAGTAAAAAGTTTTTCGATGCCTTAACCCTACTACTAGAAAAGTGCATGTCACTCGTTATGCACAGTTTGATAAGACTTTTTCCTTAGCCTTTTTCACAGCCTCGATGACTGGTTCTTCTTTTTCGACACTAAATGTTTATGCTTTTATTAATCCTGATAGTTATTCCCATGTGCCTTTGGCTACTCATCCTACTCCGACATCCTATTCTATATGATCCACGGATTTAGATTGTTCTGCAGTTGATCATAATCGTCCTGCTCCGCTAGTTTTACTGCCGATCAGTCCTCCAGTTTCTCCAACCCTCCTACATATTCTTATCCCTGCCCTCGTCCTCACCGAATCACTATTCAGTCACCGACTGGTGCTATTCAATGCATAGAATATTTTGACATTGTTTCTCATAGTCTTCTTGCTGCTCTGCTTGCCCAAAATGAACCTACAGACTGTCGCTTGGCTTTTCAGGATCCAGTTTGGGTTTCAGATATGAATTATGAGATAGAAGCTTTTCGTGGACAGCACACCATGGATTTAGTTCCACGACCATCACATGTCAACATTGTTGGCTCCAAGTGGGTCCATCGGCTGAAGTATTGTCCTAATGGCACGGTTGTTCGTCATAAGTCATCTCGTGATGTAAGGTTTCTCTCATATCCTTGGTTTTGACTTTGATCACACCTTCAACCCAGTGGTCAAAGCCTTTACCTTTCAGATAATTCTTGTTATTGCTACCATGCGCTCTTGGGCTCTTCATCAGCTGGATGTCAAGAATGTTTTTCTCAACAGCGTGCTCGATTCTTTGGTCTATATGGGGCAACCAGTCGGCTACAAGGACCTACTTCATCCAGATTAAATTGGTTTCTTGAGGAAGACCATTTATGGTCTCAAGTAAGCCCCTCGGGCAGTTTTAGCGCTTCAACACCTATTTGTTTCAGCTCGGTTTCCAATGTAGCTTAGATGAAACCTTTCTTCTTGTTCTATCTCGAGGATCATTATTACTATATTTGTTGGTTTATGTGGATGACATTATTCTTATAGGTAACGATTCGAATCTTCTTTGGCAGTTTATTGATCGCACACATCAGAAGTTTGCTATTAAGGACCTGGGTGCTCTTTATTACTTTCTTGGCTTGGAAGTTTCGCCCACTCTTTTGGGTCTTCTTCTTGGTCAGGCTAAATACGCCGGGGATATTCTTACTCGTGTCGAGATGTCTGATGTGACTTCCGTTTCAACTCCATTTGTGCCCAGTTCTCCGTTCCAGAATCCGACACTCTATCATTCTTTGGTCAGGGCTCACCAGTATTTGACTATTACTGGTCCTGATTTGGCCTTTGCGGTTAGCACTATCTTTAGAACCATCGAGATGATCATTTTGCTGCAGTTACTCAGATTCTCCGATATGTTTGAGGCACTTTGCACTTTGGTCTCTCTTTTCGCTCTGATAGTTCTCCCGAGATGTTGGGCTATTTTGATTCTGATTGGGCTCATTGTCTTGAGACTAGACGCTCAACTTATGATTATGCTATTTTTCTTCACGCAAACCTTGTTTCTTAGAGTGCCAAGAAGTTGCCCATTGTTTCTTGTTCCAGCACCGAGTTTGAGTATCAGGCTCTTGCCAACACAGCTTCTAATTTTGATTGGCTGACTCATCTTCTACGAGATCTTCGTGTTCCGCTTTCTGGTTCTGCACTTCTGTTATGCAATAACAATAGTGAAATTTTCTCAGCACTAAATCTGGTTGCTCACAAGCGACCGAATCACATCAACATTGACTATTATTTTGTTCGGGAGTTAGTTGTGACTGATAAGCTGCTCGTTGCTCATGTTTCTACTTACCTTCAAATTGTGGACATTTTCATCGAGGTTCTATCTTGTCCTCTATTCGAGTTCTTCAGATCCAAGTTTTTCGTCTCTGAGCAACTGACTCTTTGCTTGAGGAGGGGTGTTAAAATTAGTCAACCCGATGACTAAATTAGAATAAGATTGATGACTAGACTAGAATTTTTTTAGTACTTTACTTCTCTGTGTTATCTTCGTCTATTTATTCTTTCCATGAATACATAATCATTTCTGGAAAAACATTCTATCACAATGCGTGTTATTTTTCACCACATTGTTAAAATAAAAATAATACTATTGAATACCATCAATACAAGTACATAGTTAAAATGGTACTATTTACTTTTAATCAAAATTTACAATTCACTATTTTGTATCAAAAAATTTCTAGTAAGGATATTAAAGTTATTATTTAGTTCTATTTAAGTGTATTTTTCAATAAAAATTGAGTACTATTTCATTAAAAATAATAAAAACATTCTATCAAGCTACAATTGATAAATATATATTCGGAATATAAATGAAAAGTAGGTAACTTATAAAGCAAATCGAAAATAAAATTTTGAATAGTAAATTTCAGTTGAAAGTTAGTAAACCTTTTGACATTTTCTCTCATCCATTAATATTACTAAATAAAAAGACAAAGTTTTGTATTAGACCGTCTCATGATGAGACTAAGGCTAAAATAGATAATTTACAATTACATTGGGATGGGGTTTTAAATAGAATATATAGAGAGTTTGGGAAGTAAGGAGGGATCTGGGGGCAGATCTATTTTGGGGGTACCAGAGCATAAATAATTGAGAAATTAACAATTCCGAGTCATAAGAATCTCGTTCGTCAAGAATTTGGGTCGAAAAACTCACGGGTTAATTTTTCTTCCCATTCCCATGCAATGCACGCCTTTTTACTACTGGAATTGATGTTTCAATTTCATTACTTGATGTTTCAACCAATTTTATGATGTTATGTTAAAAGTCTGTTATTCACTGAAATAATGTGTTATGAAAATAGCTTTTGATCTTATAATGTAAAATTTTGTGTTCATATGTTAAATTTTCTATACTTAACTCTTTTTTTTATTGATGTGTTACCTTTTCAGAATGTCATTTTAAATTTTAATATTGATGATTCTTATTTGTGAATATTAAATTTTTATTTAATTTATTCTCGATGATTAAATAGTGTGAATTGTTTTTTAAAATTAATTGTTAATGTTTCTTTTTCTTTTTCTTCAATATTTTCTTTTATTTTTATGTATTTTTTATGTTTCAATAACGTGAATTGATTGCTTAAATTTTAATATTGACGTTTCTTATTTTTTTAAATACTATACTTTATGTAATGTATTCTTGATGTTTCAATATTGTTAATTGATTTTGAATAAAGAGCATTTATGCCCCCAAGTTCCTTGTTTAGTGCACATATACCCCTCAATTTTTTAAAAGTGCACACGTACCCCTAGTTACTTGTTTGTGTACATACACCCTTCACTTTTTCATACACCAATTTCTGTCTGTAGGGGTATGTGTGCACTTTCAAAATATTGGGAGGGTTATATGTTCACTTTTGTAAAACTCGGAGGAGTATATGTTCACTTTTGAAAAACTGAGGGTATATGTGCACTAAACAAAGAATTCGGGGGTATAAATGCATTTTACATTAATTTTTAAAACTTTAATATTGATGTGTCTTATTTTTGAATATTAGATGTTTATTTAATGTATTCTTGAAGTTTGAATTGTGAGATTTAATTTTTTAATTTTTTTTAATATTAATGTTTTATTTTTTCGTTTGTCAATGTCACATTTTGATGTTCTAAAATTCATATGTAAGTTTGTTTGATATTTAACTAATAAAATTTGATGTGCTTTTAAGTGTGTTTATTTTATTTTCAGTTATATATATTTTAGTATTTTATTTGATGTTTTAATTATTTTATTTTGTTGTGAATTTTAATTTTTTTATTTGATGTTTAAATATTTGAATTTGATGTATATTTTATTTTTTTATTTGAAACTTAAAATTTTAATTTTTTAAATTTATTTTACTGTTTTAATTTGATGATTCACTGTTTTTATTGGTTAATTTAATTTTTAAATATTTTAATTTGACGTATATTATTAGTTGATGTTGACCGATTTTAATATGATATTGTAATATTTTTATTTGATGTTTTTAAAGTTTTTTTTATTTTGAATTAGCTTCAAAATTTAGATGTCCGACCATAATATATCAGGCCTAAATAAATCGACTAAAATAAATCGAAACAGTTGTTGACCAGACTTTAAAACGGCATAAACGAACCACAACTGATTTCAACCCACTGGCGCCGATCACGACGGAAAAACCAGACTTGCACCAGCGAGACTACCTTCAACATGGCTGCTCAGCGACGAAGAAACCCAATATATTACTTTACTGTGTTTGATAGCAGCGATAATGAGGTCAGAGACATCGTTTAAGTTGGAAACCACGAGAACCATTGTGAAAAGCCTTAAATTCAGAGAAGCAGGAGAAGTCAGACAAGTTCGAGAAGTCGGAGACGTCGTTGAAGTTGGATTCTGACACTGTATCGAAGACGATGGCCATGGGAATTAGAAAATGCAGGCGCGAGATTCATATTTCCTCGGAGAAGATGTTCCATTCTCCAGTTTAATTGGCAATTCAGTCCTTCAGTATATGTGCATTTCTTAAAAAAAACCTCAAGACCAAAATATTAACATTTAAACCTCGAAATTTAGAATTCTTTATTTTATGTTGTCCCCATTTCTAATTATACCCCTCGTCTTACCATAAGACGGTCTCGAAGGAGACAGGCTCAAAGAAATATGCTTCTTATGAAATGTGAATACTGATATTTTTTAGGATTAAATGCCTTTATACCCTTTTGTTCGTATGTATCATTTAGGGTCACAGTTCTTCAAAAGTGTCAAATAACTCCTTGATCGGTAACAAAGTGTGTCATTTAAAACCCCTCTCACCGACAACTTGAACTCTAATAAGTAATGGTCGGACAAAAATAGTCCTAGACATTTGTAAGAAACCACATAGACGAGGGGCCTGCCTTTCCCCTTCTTACCACCACCACACCCCTCTCACATCCAATTCCCCCCCCACCGCCACTTCCCTCTCCCACCACCACAAAGGCACAAACTTGTCATTGTCCATGTAATGTCATCCTCATACATTTGCGCTTAAATTGATTTTACTGGCCAAGATTGATGTCACCCCCACCATCACCTTGCCACCAAGACTACCTCTCATCCCTGCCACCAACGCCACCACCAATCTGATACCACAATCACTCTACCACAATCACTACCTTCTCACTCTGTCACCTCAACCACCTCCAACCCTTTCCACCTCCGCTCACCAACCCAACACAACAATCAGTTTGCTGCCACCTCAACCACCTCCCTACTCCGCCACTACAACAAAATCTTAATCATCAC
>JAULKK010015449.1:0-10073 GCA_032355705.1 Rubia peregrina
GGCTTGCTAACTAATATTAAGTTGGAGTGATAACCTATTTATAAGTAATTTCTACTTAATATATAATAAAATAATTTAAAAAAATGAGGCCCCTAAATAGTAAAAAAATGGGGGCCTGAGGCAAATGCCTCACTTGCCTCACAGTGAGGCCGGCCCTGCTTATACCATAACCTACCATAAATTTAGACATTAAAAATATAAATAGTATTCCATGAAATTTTAGCTTTTATGTTTAGTTTAAAATTTAGTCATTCGTTAATATTAGAACCAATAGTAATAATTTTAAATATGTAGTTTATGTTTTGATTCTAATAGGTTGGATATGGGTAAAAACTAAAAGAGAAAAGTGCATATATAACCCTACCTAATTTACCTAAGTGCAAATATAACTTTTTAAAAATTGAAATGCAAATATAACCCTAGATAATAAGTATAAGAGCAAATATACCCATTCCGGTAGATTTAGGCTGAAATTTAGTGAAAAGACTATTAAACCCCTATGATTTAAAAAAAATGAAATGTCAATAATATCCCTAACATAATTTTTCTTCTCTCTACCCTTCACCTTTTCCCTTTTGTTTTTCTCCGATCAAAGCCCATCCATTGTTTTTCCTCCTTTTCTTTTCCTCCTCCCGTTGATCCCCCCGCCGCGTGGCTTAGCCTTCCACCACTGCGTCGCTGTGTCTGAGTCTTCCACAACTGCCCCGCTGGGTCAGCCACCTCATCACTATTTGGCGTTGGGTCAATGAGTGGAGGGGGTGAGGCGGCGTGAGTTTTTCATGATTTATTTTCAAGGAATCCAAACTCATCGGTCAAGCAAGGAAGGAGGCAGAGACCGAATGGGGAAGGAGGCGGAGATCGAGCAGAGAGAAGGCAGAGATTAGCTGGAGGCGCTGGAGATCGAGGGTGGTTACCCCTCTCTGTTTAGCCCGTCATATTCGCCGGATGAAAACCTTAACCGCCCTTCAAATTGATAAATTATAATAATTATCCGGTGGATTTTTCCTGTCATTATTGTTGTTGTAATGGTGTTGATGTTTGAGATTGTTTTGGTGGTGGTGTGTTGGTGCGTGTAGTAGGTTAGAATGAGGATCTGTTGATTTTCTTTGTTTCGATATACTTTCTGAGCAATTGCATTACTAGATTATGTGATGCAGAACAAGGTTTTTTCTTCTATGATGTGTAACTTGGAGGAAGAAGGTGGTGGTGGTGGCGGTAGCCGCTGGAGGGGGTGGCAGTGGTGGTCGGATGGAGGTGTGGTAGTGTCCTGGCGGTGGAGACAGAGGCAGAGGCGCGACAATGGAGGTGGTAGAGCAGTGACGGGGCAAAAGTTTTTTTGTGTGTATATCTAGCCTTTCGAGCTGGACAACGTGTTCGAGGTCTAACCCCCGAGAACACCAACTGACGTCGAGTCACGAGCACCTTCACTTAATATAATATATAAATAGAAAATGGTATTCTTCATCGTGCGTGGCATAACCGTCGAGTTCAAGTAAAGAACTCTGATAGCACTGGTCATGTTTAAGCTTCGATCAAAGCAGTCAAGTATGGTGGTTGTACACCTTGAATGGCTGAGGCAATGAGTGAACCCGATGGAACTCAGGCTTCTTCATATCCCAGTCCGTGAAGAAAACAGTCAATTCATAGACAAAAATTTGTCCCGTAATACAAACAAACAAAAAAATCCTAGCCAAAAAGACTGTTGAAACTGAAACTGTGTTTGGAGTTGATGCAGTATCAGTTTCTGGGGATATGGCTGTAGCAGTTTTCTTTGCTTTTAAGCTGAACTGTATGATGCCTGGAAAGATTTTTTAGATTTTGTTTTTGGTCCAACGGGCATTTTAGTCATTTACGGTAATTCAATGGCCGGAAATGGCCAGTTAATGCCAAAATATAGTTTTAGGGTTATATTTGCACTTTCATTGATTAGTTAGGGTTATTTTTACAGTAGAAATTATCTCGGGGGTTATATGTGCATTTATTGAAGTATATAGAATTAGATTTGTATATATCCCAAACTAAAATTATACTTGACATCTTGCATTTTTTGTTTTAAGCAACAAAATTCAAAGTCATAAACTTCTTTACTTATTATAACTTACTTATTATAGTTATTAATTTGATATGATCTAACTCTACTTTTCCAAATTATACAATAGAATTTTTTATTTTATATTATGAGTAAAAATTTAATTATTATACTTGGTGGTAATCTATCATACCATGTCAATACCAACCAATTTTTTCGTATACCAATGTGCTGGTATCACTAGTGGAGAATGGCATATTAAAGGAGGAATTCAAAGGTGGTTCTGCTAAAGTTTCCTGGAACCGCCTTCTGACGATAGTTCTGAGCTCGGAACCAAGTGTTTCCGGACGCCTTTGAAATTCAAAGGCAGTTCATCATATAACCTCCATTAATTGTGCGGTTGAGCAAAAATTACTTCTATTGAGATGAGTTCCGATATCGGAAGGAGAATAAGAAACTAGTTCCGAGTCAGAAACCTTGATGGTTAAGCGTTCCTGATAGGCTAAATAATGTTCCGACTAAGTAACGACCTCTGCTTGCAGTTATGAACTAGGAACTATTTCCGGTTGTCTTTGATATTTATAACATGAGTTCCGCTATCGAAACTAAGTAAAACGGTAACTATATCTTTTGGCGTTTAAAGGCCAATAATATTAGAAGAAATTGTGAAGTGACATTACCAACTCTTTGGGTTTTCTTGTGAAACTAATCGTGAAGGTATGTTAAACTCTATCACTCATTTTAATGCATTTAATTAACGTTAGAAACGGGCTGAGTTAGGGATTATGTATGAATTTCTTTTTATGAAAGGAAATGTGTTGAGTGATCTAATAGGTACATACGTAGGCGCATTTCATGGATAAAATTGAACTCATCAGTAGCGATCTAAGGAACTCACCTAATTATATTCCATTGGTAGAATAATTTGTTGCGTTGACTTTCGAACACGCCTCAAAGAACGGCGTGGTTCGGCCAAGTTGCCCATGTTAGGATTGTAAGAATGATGCATATATGGGGAGAAAGAAGTTGCGTGAACATCTTGTATGCGAGGTTTTCAAACTAGTTATACTCATTAGATATGTCATGAGGAGGTTGTCAGGAATATTGGTAAAGATGTGAAAACTAAAGAAGAGGTTTATTTAGATGGAGACGATGGATTTTATGACATGGTGGAGGATGTTGCTAGAGAATTTCAAGGTAAACCCGAGGTCCTAGAAGCATTGCATAATGACAAGAAGATGACATTGTATGGTGGGTCCAAACAATCTATTTTGAGCGCTACTTTGAGGATAATGAATTTGAAGGAGAAATATGGTGGACCAACAAAGGGATAACTGAGACCCTTGAATTGCCAAGGGAATTGCTTCTAGATGGTAATTTTATACCGATACATCGTATGCCGCAAAAAAGATTCTCTATCCAATGAGATTGGAATTGAAAAAAAATCATTCTTGTCTGAATAATTGTATGTTGTATAGAGGGAAGGAGGACACATGTAGAAAATGTTTCCATGTAAGTGGTGAGACTCGATACAAGTTAAAGGTGGGAGAAATTGTTGTGGGTGCGGAAGTTGGTTTTATTTCAAAAAGGAAGACCCCTACAAAATTTTTATGGTATCTTGTGGCTATTCCATGTTTGAAGAAGTTGTTTGCTTACAAATAGGATGCTAAGTTATTGTGCCGACATGCAGATAGAATTCGAACTGGGGATGATGTGATCAGTCATACGTTGGACGGTGAGCAGTGGAAGAAGGTTGATGCCCTTTACCCTGAGTTTGGATCGGAGCATCAATATTTGAGGTTTGACCTATAAAGGATGGAATGAATCCATTTTGTAATATGAGCAGCGCACCACGTTCTTGGCCTGTAATGTTCATAATCTACAATCTTCCATCGTGGTTGACAATGAAATGAAAGTATCCCGACAAGAAAAATGACCTATTACTTTGCCCATTTCACCTCAGTTTTTTGTTTTAGGTTAAAAAATCAAAGTTAAAAGTTCTTTTACCTCAATTATTTTTAAAATTAAAGTAAAAAGTATTATTTACTTCAGTTTAAAAAATGAGGTAAAAAGTGTGGAATGACCGACATTGCATGCCTTTCTCGCTAATCGATATCAGTTGTTTTTGGGACCGATATCGCATGACCCTCTCGCAGACGACGTTGGTTGTTTTTATGACCAACTTCACATGACCCTGTTATAAACATGAAATGACCAATGTCACATGACTTTCTCGCTTACCGATGTCGGTTATTTTTGTTACCGTCATCGCTCGTCACTCTCGCAGACATGCATGACCGACGTCGCAAGCCTTTCTCGCTTACAGACATCTGTTATTTTGGTACCAACGTCGTAGGTTCCTCTCGCAGACATGGATCATATTCCTACTTAGGCCCAATTTCTGAACTAGTAATATTTTAGGTCTTCCACATTTTTAAATAAAAAATATTCAAGGTAAAAATAATATTCAATATTCTAAATGAAAAATCAAACTTATACATTTGCAAATTCACATTTACCCTTTGTATTTTATTATTAATATTTTTTTATATGAGTTCGTCTCTTGAAAGACGATCTTTCCATAAGTCATGGAAAAACCAAGGTTTAAAGTGTAAATTAGAAGAAATCAAAATAATTTTTTTGGGTTGCATGAATCGGGTTATAAACTTTATAACTACTACACGTTGCACAATAAAGTTTTAATATTGCAACTAAGACCTTTTGCTTTTATTATTTCAATTAAACCCCGTCTTTCCATTCCCAAGACTTTGTCTTTTTATATTAATATATGAATAACTAGATAACACTCGTGTGATGAACGATTTAAAATAAGTGAATGTATATTTTTATATGTTAATAATATAATTTATTTTAAGCAAAAAAAAAAAAGTTTTTATGCTACTCTATTTCTTTTGAATTTTTAAAATATTTTATAACTATACTTTGAACTATGACTTCGTGTCTATATTTTCAAATGAAATAAATTAAACGTAGATTTTGATAATATATGGCCGAAGTCAAATATGGTTTCTCTATATAGAAGCCCAAACTAAGACCGTCACTTGCTAAGACATTGAGTGCCAATAATTTCTTTTTTTACTTTTAACTATTTTTTCATCTGGATACAAAAAGTCATAATGTTACCAACGATTTCCAAACAAAAAACGTTAGCAATTTTTTTGTTTTTATTTATTTTACTATTTTCAACCAGATATAAAATTTGAAAGGAAACTAAATTTAGTTTTATCATTTATTTGTTAAAAATATGAAAAAATAAGATTCTAATATGTATTATTAAAATTAAATAATATTTATAAAATTAAACTTATATGAATAGAATGCAAATAATAGTTGTATTTGTAATTTAATAAAATTTTATTTATATAATTGCAGACATGAAATTAAATTTTTGAGAAATTTGAATTTTCAAATACTTGAATTTAAATTTTATATTTAAATAAATTAACTTAAACATGTGTTAGAAATTTCATTTAATAGTTTAATATACACAACACATGATTAATAATTATTTTTATTAGTATAAATATGTTATTGTTACTTATAAACGAATTAAAAAATTATTTTCAATATAAATATATATGATAAGATAAATATTAATAAATATCCGATGAATACTAAGAAAATTTTACAAATATAAAATTTTAAACACATGTCGTACTGAAATTATATACCGAAGTTATAAATGTGATGATACCATTGGATATGGATATCTTCAAATCACCATCAATACACATCATTTGGTTACATCACACTGAAAGTCTGATCAAAATCTGACATGTGGCACATAAAAATATGGATGATCTCCAAACCATTGGAGATGCTCTAATGGAAAGGTTTGATCTTGATTAATCAACGATTAACCATTACTTGACATTTCATACATAAACACTAATGAAATGGTTATAACTTAACTTATAAACAGTCAACGCTTACTTGACTTTACATACATAAACACTAATGAAAAAGTTTGACCTTGAGAAATCAACGATCAACCCTTACATGTCTTTCCATACATAAACACTAATGAAATGTTTAGAACTTAACTAATCTACGGTCAACCCTTACTTGACATTCCATGCATAAACATTAATGAAATAGTTAGAACTTAACTAATCAACGGTCAACCCTTACTTGACTTTCCATACATAAACACTAATGAAATGGTTAGAACTTAACTAATCACAGGTGAACCCTTACTTGACATTCCATACACAAACATTAATGAAATAGTTAGAACTTAACTAATCAACGTCAACCCTTACTTGACTTTCCACATATAAACATTAATGACTAAGGTATAGTTTAACTAATCAACGATCAACCATTTCTTAACATTCCATAAATAAACACTAATGAAATGGATTGAAGTTAACTAATCAACGGTCAACCCTTACTTTAATTTCCACATATAAACATTAATAACTAAGGATCTACCTTAACTAGTCAACGCACTAGTAGAGGCCAGCCCATTAAAGGCGGCAATAGAAGGCAATTTCAAGGGAAAAAGGCGGAACCACCTTGGATAAGGGGTTCCGAACTCGGAAACCCTATTCGTACTTCACTAAAATCAGTTAAAGGCGATTAAAAATCATATAAAGGCGGTTAGACACAACCGCCTTTAATTTTCTACTGTTCTGAACTCAGAACAGAGGCTAATATCATTTATGATTTCGTAACCTCTTTCTATTTCCCCTGGTAAAGGACAATAGTCATTCCAAATTTGGATAGTGGTTCAGACCGATGTTCCAAACTGGGAAATGGGTTAATTCAGGGAGTATTTAATCTGATAGTTTTCGAGTTCGGAACCCGCTCTGTATGTATAAAAAAATTCACACCCAACTATTTTAAATCTCATAAACAATTAATTTGAAGAGTTCCCCCCCCCCCATTTCTAGTTCATTGATGAAGAAGCAAACTTAATACATTGAAGTTCGTCATTTTCCATTGGAGAAGATAAATTGAATATAAATTTATTGCTTGAAATTAGGGTTTCAAATATATAAATGTAGAATTAGGGTTTGTAGATAGATGTATTTTAGTGGTGACTTATGATTATTGTTGTGTGCATACTAATGGGTTGCATTGTAATTGACTTGTAGCGTCTGGATCAGAATGAATTCATTGGTAATGATCTTAGAAAATCACCTGATTACATGTCATTGGTTGAAACTTTTCTAACGGTAGCATTTGAAGATGCCTCCAAACAAGGTTTTGTGCGAGCACGATGCCTGTGTAAAGATTGTAGAAATGATGTTTATCTAGGGAGGAAAAATTGAAGAAACATCTAATAATTAGGGGGTTTCAAACAACCAAACTTCTTTGGGTATGGCAATGGGAAGTAGGAGAAACTTCTTGTATGAGTGAATCTAATAACAAGAATGTGGAAGATGAGTTAGATGGGAATGTTCAATTTGACGAAATGGTGGAGGATATTGCTAGAGAGTTCAAAGGTAAACCCGAGGTGTTACAAGCTTTACGTTACGATAATGAGATGCCATTGTACAATGGTTCAAAACATTTGGTATTGAGTGCGACTTTGAGGATGATGAATTTGAAGGCCAAATTTGGGTGGACAGATAAGTCGATGAAAGAAACTATTGAATTGCTCAGGGAATTGCTACCCGAAGGTAATCTTATACCGGGTAGGTTGTATGTCGTGAAAAAATTTCTGTGCCTGATGGGATTGGAATTGAAAAAAATATATGTTTACCCAAATTATTGTATGCTATACCGGGGGAAAGAAGATGAAAATAGCAAAACTTTTTGGGTTTGTGGTGAGTCTCAATACAAGTTGAAGAGGGGTGGAATTGTGGTGGGAGCGGAAGTGGTAACTAAATTAAAGAAAAAAACACCGACAAAAGTGATGTGATACCTTCCTATAGTTCCCCGATTACAGAAGTATTTTGCATTTAAAGAAGATGCAATTTTTGCGCTGGCACGCTTAGATGGATCGACTTGTGGATGATTTCATTAGATATATGTCAGATGATGAGCAATGGAAAAAATTCGTTGCTCTTTACCTTGAGTTTGGCAAAGAACCGCGACATTTGAGGTCAGGCCTATGTACTGATGGTATGAATCCACTTGGTAGTATTAGTAGTACACATATTTCTTGGCCTATAATGTTGGTTATCTACAACCTTCTTTCATGGTTGACAATGAAACGTAAGTATGTCTTGCTATCTTTGATGATTTCCGGTTGTAGGTAACTGAGTAATGACATAGATGTGTATCTTTTCCCTTTTGCAGAGAATTTGTTAACTCTATTCAAGGAAGGTGTTAGAACATATGATGTTAGTGTTGAATATTACTCTACCTTGAAAGCCATGTTATTTTCACTATTAATGACTTCCCTGCGTACGGTAATTTGTTTGGTTACTCAGTGAAAGGTCACTTTGCCTGTCCGATATGTGAGAAGGATACTAATTATCACCAATTGAAGCATGGTTGTAAAACTATGTATCAAGGTCTTCAGAGGACTTCAAATTTCTGACTCCCTAGCCCTTTTCACATTCTTTTCCAACTTTCCCTAAAGAATCCGCTGCTCCAATTTATTTTTATCCTCGAGGGTTAATTGATGGTGTATACCTAGTTTATAAGATTCAGGCTGCTGGCCTTCAGACCCAGCCCAATGTTCAAACTAAGGACTGATGAAGGTAGAATGTACGTCCAACCCTATCTCCATGTTAACCATGAACCGTTAAAGGTGGAACCATGTCTAAAATGACTCAGTCATGAACCGAGAAAGATGGAATCATGACCAACACTTAACCACGAACCAACATTGTAGTGACCACGATACAACACACAACCTTAAATCCCGGTAAAGCGGAGTCCTGACTACAATCACCTATAAATATAAGTAGAACAACACTGGCTCAGGTAAGTGCGACTAAATTGAGAAATTCTAGTTCTCTAAAGGAAAGACTGACTTGGTTGTCAGAGTGTTTTCCCTGGAATTACTTCCGGGATCTGTTTTGTAGGAAGAGGCATTTTTCACGGTGAGCAACTGTTACTTTGCTTGGCCAGGATTTCCACATCATTTGGCGTCGTCTGTGAGGATGGATTTTTTTCTCATTTTAAAGTCCTTCAAGTAAAAAATATTGTTCACCAGAAGTGAGAAAAACTAGAACCAGCAGACACAAGAACAAATAGTTGGATGCAACAAAAGCATGCATTCTAGCAAAGATCAAGCGTATGTCCCTAGTAGAGAAAGAGAACATAGTAAGGAAGATACAGAGGATGATGATGAGGAAGAAGAGTCTCCTAACACAAACTAAGAAAAGAAAGAAGAGCATTCACAACATTCTTGGAAGCGAACAAGGAAAGCATGTATAATCAGTTCTTAGCCATTGTCAAGACAAAATCCCAAAAATAAGTAGAAAACAAAGTCAAGTGTATGAGAGCCTCAAGTACAAGGATGATTTAAGGGATATAGTGGCAGCCAATGATGCAAATAAATTATTGTTAGCTCCGCATATTTGTTATTTGAAGATGCCAAAGGACTTCAAGCTTTTGCATGTTAAAATCTATGATGGGACCACATACTCGAAGGAATTCCTACATTCCTATCGCAACAGCATGAGATTTCGTGATGTAGACATCAAGTTGGCGGGCAATACTTTCCTTATCTTCTTATCGGGGACAATGATTACATGGTACGGAGACTTACCAAGTGGAAGCATTAAGTCTTGGGAACAGTTGTTAGATTTTTGTTTGAGGCGCTACAACCACAAGCAGAAGTTTACAAAAATGATAGTGGACCTAAACAACATAGCCCATTGAAGTGATGAAAGTCTCGCTGAATATCATAATAGGTTCATCACTGAAGGTTTGCAGGTACGAGATTTGTTGTTCCAATCCTCGTTGGGTGCATTTACAGGGGGTATGCGATCAGGAGAATTTTACAAGGAGCTCAAAAAGAACATGCCTGGGAGGTCGTCGTTGTACCTCTCAAAGATGATATTTATAAGCCCTATTGCTTACTAAATACAACTAAGTAGATAGTTTGGCAAGTCGGGGT
>JAULKK010015459.1:0-19921 GCA_032355705.1 Rubia peregrina
AAATCTACAAGAATCCATGGAAGAAGTACAAAAACTAAGAAAATATGAAGAAAAACTAGGGTTTTGAGTGCCCAAGTCGGGCTTACACAAATGGGGAAGAAGGGGGGTAGTTATAGTCTAAGAATTAAAAGAGAAAAATAATAAAATGGCTACTGGGCTCTTTGACACTGATCGTGTCAAATTGACACTGGCCGTGTCAAGTGTTCTGCCCGTCTTCTACCAATTTCCAGAATAATTGGTATTCTCTTCAAAATTCCATCGATATGGGTGAACCATTGATCCGTTTTGAGAGTTCTTGTAGTCAATTTTATAGTGCTCAAGAAGAAAAATCCAATGGTACCACCCTCAAAGGTTGGTTCTTCTCGGATTGTTCCCATAACTCGGCTCAAAATTCCACATCACAATTCATTTTCTTCTTTGTCTTCCTTCTCCAACCCTTTTATTTTCTACCACGTTTTGACTCGTGTGTTCTACCATCCTTGCGAATGACCTTCGGTAAAATACTCCAAAGTGCTTACAAGCAAGCTAGAAATTAAGTTCACAAAAAGAAATCCAGATGCTCGTACGGACCAAAAATTCAATGCAAGGGCTCCTCGTCGGAAACCTTATTGTCAGACAGCTAAATGGTTTTCACTTTCTGATCGATGATGCCTACCATATCTTTGCCCTGGAGCGAAGGATGGGAGCTTGCAGAGCGATGTGGAGAATTTGAAAGGTCCTCGAGAAAGTTAGCAACGGACATCTCTGCAAAAAAGAACAAGGCAAACGAGTCAGAGAAATGCAAAGAAAAAAAGTTAAGAACAAGACGTGAAGACAATTTGAAATGATACAACAAGTGGACAAAACCCATTAAACCTATAGATCAGCAGGCCTCTCCTAAGGAGAAAGATCAGCATGCAGAGAAGGCATTCTGACAAGCTGCAGGACGAAGTCTCGAAGAACCCGGTCCAATTGCACACTCACCGCTTCCAGGTGAAAAATGAGGGGACACAAGGCTACCACCTCAGTGGTGCTAAGATGAGAACCCCGCCCCTCTCTAGGCCCAGGGGATAAATTGGTGATTTTTTCTCAAATCCTAAGACGAGCTCCTCTCCTACAAAAACAAACCTCCGCTTCCACTCTATTAGGGTGGGGAGATCGGTAAGAAGCTTGACCCCATCCTGCCGAAACTTTAAAAGAGTCTAATCTGAGGGCATCCGGGCCGAATAAAATAAGACCCAAAATAGGTTAATCTATGGCTCTGCAAGCAGAAGGTGACACATGCCCTCAAAGCCCAGAAGAACCTAGACGGAGTTGGGAAGGAGTTTGGTCAGTTCTAGTCCAAAGAAACCCAGAACGATTGGAAAATGGGAGACAAAGGAAACTTAAGACACCAAGTCTCTAAAGTTTCCAGGTAGATATAAATCATACCCTCTGGCACCTTTAGGACAGTCTAGGAATCACGAGGAAAAACCACATGCTCGTGAATGTTAACAAAATTAACCCCTGCGGCGGCAAAAGAATTTTTGAGCAGACTATAGGCGGAAAGATATTCAGGTAAGGTAGTGTCACAATATGACTTGCTTTTAGGGGAGCCTATGTTGGAAACCATGATGAAAAGAAAAAAATATAGGGAAAGGTAAGAAGAGCACCCGAGGAAGACGATGAGATCTCGAAAAACATTTGGACAGAAGCAGGAGAGGGCAGTGGAAGAGCGGAAAGAAGAGAATGGAAAGAAGCACGCGCAACATGCTCAAGATATTCCTAGGGAAATGAAGCGATAGTGGAATAATGAACTGCCACAAAAATGTGAGCCTTAAATGATAATTGCAAGCGAGGAACCATCAAAAGACGAGCACGTGGTAGGCCTACGGACAGATAGAGTAGACGCTGAACTGCCCGTAAATGAAATGATACAATAAGATTTAGATGATTTAAAATATTAAAACTGCTCAGTTCCCCCCCCCCAAGAAAATGGGAAAGTGCAAATTCAGGATAAACCCAGGAGGCAAACCTCGTGTGCGAGACTTGTTCCCTAGGAACGCAAGCTGTATCGCGGCCAGAGCCGAACCCTTCGCCTAGATCTCCCAGGTCTAATCAGGTCTTGGGCTGGAGGGACTTGATAAGGTATGGGCCGAATCAGCCCAACGTCTGGGTTTTCAGTGCAGGTGGTAAGAAGAAAAAGAGCAATCCTAACATGCTCTAAAAGGAACATGCAGAGAGAAACAACGGGCTGATGGGACAAAAGATGTCCCATCAGCCATCAAATCACATATAACAAGGGGAATATACAAGGAACGAGGTAAGATTTTACAATCAGATCACTACTCACCTAGATACGCTTCTGCACAACAAACATGGCTAACTGAAGCGTCAGAGCAGGCACAACCTTGCGCCTGTATACCTGACCTTAGTCTGCCTATCTTGTAGGTTTAAGTGCATATTGGGCTGGAAGAGATCATTAACAGGAACATAGCAATTTCTGGCATTAACACATATTATCCAATCAAACAAATAATCCAAAGCTTATAGTTGGCAAAAGAAAGAAATGATGTTCAAAGAGCAAAGCTTTTTCAAAGTTTTTACGGATTGAGGTGTGTTGAGAATAGCTCAGAAATGATAGTAATGAGCTTTCAAGAAGTTTTCCAACGGAGAGAATTGAAGTAATCTGATTTTGATCAATGTTCACAACAATAAAGCCTTAAAACAGTGCAGGTAAAGGTCGTGTTTCAATCATTACATTTTGGAGGTGTTCAACTAGTTCCCCCTTCATTTAATCATTACAAGGCATAGTTTGGTTCAGGACTATCACATTGCTGCCAACATTGTATGAACGAGTGAGGGGCAATCCGTTGATTCAGAATCATATATTTCTAGCTGGTTGATTCTTTTACCGCCCATTTTAATGGAATAGAAAATTCAATTTTCTTGAAAGGTCCCCTCGATTTTACTATTGCACACGAGGTATGATCTCATAATCACTTTTAATATTCATCCACCAATCCTTTGGAACTATACATGGCTAACAAGAGCGTCGGAGCAGGCACTACCATGCACATGCCTACCTCACCTTAGTATGTCTGTTTTACAGGTCCAGGTGTAGCAAATCAGAGAAGGAACAAGAAGAATGTCATTGCAAAATTTGGAATTAACATTGGCGCCGTCTGTGGGGATTCATCTTCCCAACTCGAAAGATGGAAAGACAACCACCAAGGGATCTATTCAACCAGGTGGTCGTGGAAGACGTAACGAACGAGGAGGAGTCTCCCCCATGTTGATACCAAGGTGGAGTGACATCAGCTTTACACGACGACGGAGCTCGCAAGCATCTCAGATATCCTCCAGAAAATCATGGCATCTCAAAAAGAGGCCATGAGGAGATTAAAGGAGATAGAAGAGCAAGAATGGGGACAACCAAAGAAAAAAAGGATATGGCATACAACCAACAAAGATTTTCCCAGAGCAAGATGGTAACAATGAAGCGCCCAACTGGGGAGAGAGAGTTTCAGAAATATTTTCAGAGAAGGGCGAAAACCGCTAGGAGCATTCCCAACTCTGGGGAAAAAGCACAAGTCGCAAGGGGAGAGAAAGATCGTGAGTGACTAGCAGGTTACATACTGCTACCACAGGGAAGAGGACATGTCCAGGATACCCCCTCTTAGAAAGGCGGAAGACGAGTTGAGAAAGGAGAGCAGGGGGTCGTAGTTCACCAGGAGGATACAACTATTCATAACAAACCTAGAGCTGGAAATATCGAGAAACCTGGGGCATTACAATGGAGAAGCTATATGGAAGACCACTTGCACACATTTCGCACCAATATGGAAATATTGGCGATATCGCAAGCCATTTGATGCAAGGTGTTTGCAACCACCCTGACTGCAGCATCCATGGTGTGGTTTAAGAATTTGGAGGAGGAAACAATCGACAGCTTCACACAGCTCAAGCATAACTTCCTAACACGCTTCATGCAGAGGAATAAGTTCCATAAGACATTTTTCGAGCTGTTGGCGATCAGGTAGAATCTATTAGAGACTCTGTTAGAATACCGGGAGAGGTTCAATGGCCAGGAAAATTAGGTGAAGGAGAGAAGCAGCCAGTTCCTCATAGACACGTTCATAAACGGCTTGAGACATGAGCTGCTATTGAGGGACTAAACCCTAGATCCCCCAAAAATAATTGATGAACTGATAAAAAGGTTCATAAACTTCAACAGGGCAGATGCATCAAACAAGAGACGGAAGGAGACCCAAGGCTAATAGAATATTAAATGAATTAGAATCAGGTTAACAAAGGAATACCCTTTCTGATTGATTTTGTATATATCATTTTCCATATCTAATTCTACCTTGTATACCCTTCATACTCACTATATATATATATATATGAATACACGCATCACAATTATTTGTGGGTTTTACATTCTATCATGGTATGAGTTAGGTCTTTCTAAAATTCTCTGGCTTTTCAAAAAAAAAATTCCATCTATTTTCCCAACCTTTTTTTTCAATCGTTGGTCGTGCCCACCCACCTCGTTTGGTCTATTTCCTTCGCCTACATCCCTTGCTCGCTGGAGTCGATCAATCCAATTTTCTCCACCGCTCAACGCTCGCTCACGCGCTGCCGTACTGGATCCACACGCCGCTGTCAAATTTCTCACGCGTCACCGATCCACGCTTAACTGCCGCTAGTCTATCCCTGCACAACAGTTAAATCAGTCATCCACTGTTATTCATAAACTTGCAGTGTGTTTGGTGTGATTTGATTTTCTATTGTGCTTGGATATGTTCCTGATGATGACCATTACCCTTCCTTCGTTGATCAACTGCATCACAATCAAGCTTGATGGTTCCAACTACTCTCATTGGCGTACTCAGGTTACCTCTATTTTAAGAACTGTCAAATTGATTCGTTATGTTGATGGTTCGTTTAAGTGCCCTGCTGCACATGCGAGCTCGACTTCCAAGGAACCCGATGACAAGGCTTCTGAGGATGCTAACGCTCATGATGCTTGGATTCAGACAAATCAACTAATCCCAACCGCTCTTTTTTATTTTTCCTAACACCTTCTACAATGCCAGCAGTTGACAGTATGGTCACTGCTGCTCAGGGATGGGAAGCTTTAGCCACGAAATATCATAATAATTCTCGTGTTCGATGCCTTTATCTCTGTGATCATTTATATGGAGTTCGTCAAGATGATCAATCTGTTCAGGAATATTATGCTCATTTTAAGGACATTCTTGATGAGTTATCTGTTCTTGGTAATTATTTTAATGAAGAGGATTATGCTGTTGTTTTTTGTTGTGGTATGAATGATAAACTTTTCCATTTTTTATCTACTAAAATGGTGAAAGATCCTTTACCTCCTTTATATACTATTGTTGCTGATGCTGAGGCTTTATAATTTTCACTAAAAGCTCGCTCGTCTACCTTTGGATTGGTACCTTATGCTTTTACCACTTCCCAATAGGGGCCCGAACAGGTTAATCGCGACAGAGGAGGCTGCAGTTTAAGGCAAGGGAGGGACGTCTGTAGGAGAGGCGGCATTCGAACACTGTTGCCGGCCAGCGGTGGTGCCGCTCCACAAGGAGGTTCACCCACTTATATCTTCCAGTGGTTCTATCTTCTCGGTCATCTTGCTAAATTTTGTTACAAACTGTCACATTTTGCTCGCGAAGAGGTCAATTGCGCAGACACTGCTCATCCACATTATTATCAGCAACTGAATGCCACTCCTGATTGGTACATGAACTCTGGTGCTACCAATCACATGGCTGCTCTTCTTCCAACATTGATAGCGCCATTCCTTATAATGGTAATCATCGTGCTTATTTTGGCAATGGTTCTCATTTGCATATTTTCCATGTGGGCAATCCCCAAATTTCTGATTCCCTCAGTTTATCTGATGTCTTGGTTGTTCCGAATATCACCAAGAATTTATTGTCTATTGCCAAGTTAAAGAGGAATCTAGATGCTATTGTTTGCTTTGATGACACTTCTTCATTATTCATAAAAAGGTTACTAAAGAGCTCATGGGTCGAGGACATAGTGAGAGAGGTCTCTACATTTTAGATTATGGTGGTGATGCTTTAGTTTCTTTTGTTAATTCAAACCAGGCCAAGACCTCACTTAAGCTATGGCATAGTCGGTTAGGACACGTTCCTTTTTCTATTATTTTATCTTTAAATAAAACTGGTAGTTTGTCAGTTAGTAGTTTGCTGTCTGAGCCTCATTTATGTATTTCTTGTGAGATGGCTAAAGACAAGCATCTTTCTTTTAATATAATGCGCACCACACATATTTGATTCAGTTCATTGTGACCTCTGGGAATCCTCACATGTTGTCTCTCGTGCCGGATGCCTTTATTATATCATTTTTATTGATGATCACTCTCAGTTTACTTGGTTATACCTTCTACATTGCAAGTCTGATTTTGTTGAGGCTTATATGCAATTTGAAGCATTTGTTGAGAATGAGTTTTCTACCACCATTAAAGTTTTTCAGAGTGATGGTGGAACTGAGTTTGTGAATCATCTCATGCAACATCATTATGTGACTAAGGGCATTCATCATCAGCTTTCATGTCCATACACTTCTGAGAAAAATGGTCGTGCAGAGAGGAAGCATCTTCACATTACTGTGACAGGTTTATTGATGCTCTTTCATTCTGGCCTTTATCATTCATTTTGGTATGATGCCTTTTCGACTGCAGTCTACATTATTAATAGACTGCATACTCTAGTTTTTTTAGTCAGTCTCCACTTTCCATTATTTTTGGTACTACGCTAGAATACTCCAATTTCATCCATTTCTTTGTTGAATTTTCCCCTAGTGGAGACCATATATTGCGCATAAACTGGCCCCTCAGAGCATATCTTGTATATTTTTGGGTTATAGTTCACAGTACAAGAATTATCGATGTCCTTTTCCTCTTACAAAAAAAGAGTACATCACTCGCCATGCTCGATTTGACGAGCCATTTTTTCTGGCATCTCGTACTGGTACTAGTACAGATTCATCATCACTAGATGCTTCAACTTTTTTAGAGCCTTCATCAGTTCTATCAGAGGTGTTTGAGCCATCTGCTCCTTCAGAATCACCTATTATTTTGGAGGATTTAAATTTTTAGATTTCACTAGAAGTTCAGGGTTCTTCGGAAAATTGTGTTTGTCTACCACAGGGTGACCGGTAACATGATCAATAGCAGCCAGCGTTGCCAGCAGATCTGACGATGTAGCCACCGTTATTCCAAGTGTTGGCTACTCTGGTCGCGTGTCAGCCTCACGCGCCTGCCAAACTGGCCGAGCATCGACAATATGCGCCACCGGCCCTGATGCCTCCAGCACAGCCGACAAGTCCAATTTCCCCAGCGCTGCCATCTTCAACATCTGTCTCGGGTGTCATGCTAATTCCTCAGGATCTGAGTAATCTCTGGCTCCGGGATCCTTTTCTAGACATCTGATGGCTACTCATTTGCACACTGGTTCTTTACAGTACGTGGATTTTTTTATTGTGATATTTCTTGTTTACTGAGTGCTTTATTTATAAATACCAAGCCTCGTAGTCATCGTTCTGCGGTCACGGATCCTGATGGGTTGCTGCTATGGACTTAGAGATGGCTACTCTTCGCACTGTACAAACGTGAAAGTTGGTTTTGTTTCCTCCAAATGTTATTGGCGTTGACTCCAAATGGGTGTATAATTTAAAATACAAGTCTGATGGCTCCCTCGATCAATACAAGGTTAGGTTAGTTGTTCAAGGCTTTTCACAATTACATGGTTTTGATTATGATCATCCATTTAGTCCGGTGGTGAAAGCATCTAATGTTTGTACTTTTTTGTCTCTTGCTGTCACTCGTAATTGGCTTTTACGATAGCCTGATGTCAATAATGGATTTTTAAATGGTGTTCTTGATTCCCCGATGTATATGGAGCAACCTACTGGTTACAAAGACCCAATGCATCCTGATTATGTTTGGTGTTTGCACAAGGAAATTTATGGTTTGAAACAAGCTCCTCATGCTTGGTTTCAATGTTTCAGTTCATTTTTTGTTGGCCTGGGTTTTGTGTGCAGTTCTGCAGATACCTCCTTATTTGTGTTTTCATAAAGTGCTTCTTTACTTTATTTGTTGGTTTTATGTTAATGATATTTTCTCACTGGGAATGATGGTCATCTCATTTGGAAGTTTATTGATAGGGAAAATAGTAAATTCAAGATTACCGATCTTGGCACTTAAAAGTATTTCTTGGGATTGAAGGTTGTTCGTACTTCCTATGGCTTATTCCTTGGACATGCCAGATCTGGAAATGACATTTTATTGAGAGCTGGAATGTATGATTTGGCGCCTTTTGCTATCCTTTTTGTAGAATTTTTGCAGCTTTCAAGCTCTTCTGGTAAGCCATTTGAAAATCTCACACTTATTGCTCTTTGGTTGATGCACTACAATGTTGTCCATTACGCGTCCCAGCATTTATTATGCTCTGAACACGGTTAGTCAGTATATGCAAGCTCATGCAGATGACCATTACCAGGCTATTACTCAAAATTTTCATTATGTCTATAATACTATGCACATTGGGCTTCAGTTTCACAAGAATTCTCCTGATTTGCCAGTTTTGGGTTATTCTGATGCTGATTGGGCACATTGTATTGAGACTCGTAGGTCTACTTGTGGTTATGCCATTTTTCTTGGTGGCAACCTGGTTTCATGGATTGCTAAGAAGAAACCTACGGTCTCTGGTTCTAGTTCAAAATCAAAATACCGGGCTATGACCAATACTGCCACGGAACTATCTTTGTTGATGAATTTACTACGGGGTTTACGTGTTTTTGTACGTGTGCCACCTATTTGGCTGTGTGATAGTAATAATGCTCTCTTTCTTGCTCAGAATCTGGTTTCACATAATAGAGCCAAGCACATTGATATTGACTATCATTTTGTGTGTGAGATGGTGTCTTCTGGAAAACTCAAGGTTGCTTAGGTTCCTACAGACCAACAGCGTCCTGACATCTTTACAAATGGTTTACCTCGTCCTCAGTTTGAGTTCTTATGATCCAAGCTTTGCGTTGTGACAAGTTTCACGTTTCGTTTGAGGGGGGTAATAGAATATTAAATGAATTAGAATTCATTTAAGAAAGGAATACCCCTTCGGATTGGTTTTGTATATATCCATTTCCATATCTGATTCTACCTTGTATACCATTTGTACTCACTATATATATATATATATATGAATACACACAACCACAATTATTTGTGGGTTTTACATTCTATCAAAGGCAGTCTGGGTCATCGAAAGATCGACATCGAGGGAGATGGAAGAATGAGAAAGTTTAGGCGTGTCAAGACAAGCACCCAGTAGCCGTCGAGCAGGTTCGAGAGGACTCAGCGAGTTTTCATATCCCTCATCAAAATGACCAAGGAAATCTTCACCCTTTGCAAGGATATTTGGACGTGCCACCAAAGATGGACAGACCCCAGCAAGAGAGACAAGTCTCGTTTCTGCGATTACCATGAAGATCACAGGTAATAGAGGAATGAATAGAGGCACAACATAGAGGAATACGTGCAGAACGGTGAGCTGGTGCATCTGGCAAAGAATGTAAGAGCCTACAATAAGGCCACTTACCAGAACAAGAATAAAGATGGAGGATTTTGCAAGCAACAAGAAAGCCACAGGCGGCCAATGAGCCCTGACAGGGAGAGAGCGAGATAAGAAGATAGAAATTTCCAGAGCCGAGGCATGAGAGGGTTGCAAAAAGAGAAGAAGAGAAAGAACCCCCCTGGAAGACATTAGGACAACAACAGTGACAAACTTATACACCATCATAGGCGGAAGTGTTGGAGGAAGCACAGAATCTCAGCGGAAGGCACCCTACAGGCTGCCATCTTAGCCAACACCAGTGGACAGGAAGTTTGGGGTAAACGAGGTAATAACGTTTAACGCCGATGACCCAATACCACACAGGCCAGCTGGTGGCGACACAGTGGTGATGGTGGTTAAGGTGATGAACGAGAGGATTCACCGGGCATACGTAAATGGAGGAAGCTCCTCAGGAATCATGTATTTGCACTACTTTGAGAAGCTGGACGAGAACACAAGGAGAAAGTTGGAACCGACGGATATCCCATGGATAGACTTCGCGGACAGGACGGTATGGCCAAAAGGAACCATAATTCTCCCCATTACGGTCAGAGAAAGGAACAAGAGGAAGACTGTAGACATGGAGTTTATAGTCGTGAAGGTAAATATCCTGTTCAACATGATATTAGGTAGACCAGCCTTGGCACCGTTAAAAGGGATAGTGTCAAACCTACATTTACTCTTAAAATTCCCAACCAAGGGAGGAGTGGCCCCAGTGAAAATAGATTAGAAGAAGGCAAGAGAGTGTCACATAGTCGCTCTCAGCAAGCACAAGAGAAACGACAGATGTAAGAACCAAGAGAGGCAAGTCAATAGAGCTAGACCTGTACGGATGGTGGAAAGAGGACTTAACCCGTTAAAGCTGGGCATGGAAGTATAGGCAGTGCAGCTGGGGTTGGACCAGTCAGTACAGGTGGGAACATCCCTCCCACCTGAGGTCAGAAGTGAACTGGTGAAGGTACTGAAGGAAAATAGACAGACTTTTGCTTGGAAGAGGGAATACATGATGGGAAATCCGAAGGAAGTTGGCTGCCATGAACGGAAGGTAAACCCATCCCACAAACTTGTGAAACAGAAGAGGATGATGTTATGCAAAAAGAGAGAGAAAGAAATGAGGCTATGAACAAAGTTGTTGACCAGCTGGTTGGGGCAGGAATCCTAAAAGAAATCCCCTACCCAACCTGGCTGGCTAATCCCGTATTGGTGAAGAATACAGATGGTAACTGAGGATGTGCGTGAACTACACAGACCTGAACAAAGCCTGCCCAAAGAATAGCTACCAACTGCCAGTCATCGATCAATAGGTAGATGCTCTTACCAATTATCCAATAAAATGCTTTCTTTCTTAAGGGTTACCAACATATCCCCATGCTAGAGAGATGTGGAGAAAACTGATTTCAAAACGGAGAAAAGAGCCTTTGGCTATCGCACGATGCTCTTCGGCCTGATGAACACCGGAGCCACATACCGAAGGGTGGTTACATGATTTTCAAAAGAAAATCGAAAGGAACATGGAGGTGTATGTAGACGACATACTGATAAACAGCAACCAATACAAAAAATTGTAGAAGATATCAGGGAGGCCCTGGTGTAGTTCAAGAAAACAGGGATCGATGAAGCTAAACCCAGTAAAATACCAATTCGTAGTAGGAGTAGGGAAATTCTTAGGGCACATGGTATCGAACAAGGGACTACGAGTGAACCCCAAAAAGTAAAGGAAATCTTGGAAATGAAGTCGCCATGATCAGTCAAGAAAGTGCAGAGCCTGAATGGGAAATTGATAGCCATGAACTGATTTATGTCCCGAGCTGCAGAGAGGGCACTCCCTTTCTTCAAAATGTTGAAAGGGTGTGTAGACAAAAATGGGGTTCTACATTGGGAAGAGCCATAGGAAAAATAATTCGGAGAGCTCAAGGCCTATCTGAAAGACCTTCCAAACCTGACCAGCCAAAAGAAAGGATAAATGTTGTACCTGTATGTGGAAACAAGCAAGGAAGCAGTCAGCAGTGCTTTAGTTAGGGGGGAGAACAAGGTTCAGCGGCTTGTGTACTTCGTGAGCCAGGCCCTGCAAGGATCGGAGCGAGGATACTCAGAACATGAGAAACTTGCTTTGGCCCTGATCTATGCCTTAAGAAGGTTGAGGCATTACTTCCAAGCACATCATATGACAGTACTGACCAACCATCCATTGAAAGCGTTATTAACCAAGCCAGAAGCTTTAGGCAGGCTGGTGAAATGGACAGTGAAGCTAGGGGAATACGACATTGATATGCCCCTAGAAAATCAATAAAGGGGCAGGTACTAGCAGATTTCCTAGTAATATCAGACCTGGAAGGGGTAGAGGCAACTTATGCGCTTCGCTTCAAATTTCCAGCCTCAAACAATGAGGCAGAATATAACCGTTAATCGCAGGCATAGAAATAGCCATAAAACTAGGGGTAAGGAAATTGCAGGCCCATGGAGACTCAATGTTGGTAGCAAACCAATATAGCGGGCAGTATGCCTTAAAGAAACCAATGATGAAGAAATTCAGAGATAAAGTGAGAAGCTTAGAAGCTGACGAGTTTGAGGAATTCAACAAAATCAAGGTCTCAAGATCACATGCACTAGGGCAGACTCATTGAGAAAATTGGCATCATCAACACATGAACATCTGACAAAGTCCGTACAGGTGGAAGAGCTGGCTAGCAGTTCAACCGACTCCAAACAGTTGGCGGTGATACAAGGTGTGGCGGTCAACTGGAAAATGCCCATCAGAAGCTACCTGGAGCATAGAGCGCTTCTAGCAGAAGAGAAAGATGCCAGATCAGTTAGGAGAAAAACACTGCAGTAAGCCATGAAAAATGGCTTGCCGTATAAAAAGGGGACATACGGAGCCATGGATCAGATGTGCAGAACCTGAACTGGCAGACACAATCTTCGGGGAGATGCATGAAGGGAGTTGCGGCAGCCATTAAGAGCCATAAACGGTCTCGTTGTGGGAAGTTTGAGCTGGCTACTACTGGCCGACTATGAGAGCAGACGTGGAGAAGATGGTAAAGAATGTCATAGGTGCTAGGAACATGCCAAGGTGCAAAGACTACCGGTAGAATGAATGACCAACATAAGGTCACCCTGGACTTTTTCCAAATGGGGGAATTGACATCGCATAGACGTTCTCTGAGGCAACAGGAAAGAAGAAATTCTAGGTGGTACCAATAGACTATTTCACCAAGTGGGTAGAAGTCGAGGTCGAAGCAACTATAAATGGGAAGAGGATCACGAATGTTCCCCATAAATATATAGTGTTTAGATTTGGGATTCCACAAGTAACATTGAGCGACAATAAGAAGTAGTTCTCCCATGAACCCTTTAAATCTTGGTGAGCTGGGCTAAACATAAGGCAACAATTAACGTCGGTGGCTCACCCACAAGTAAACGGGCAGATGGAAGTAACGAACAAAACCATGGTCCATGGACTGAAGAAACGGATGGTATGAGCCAAGGGGGATTAGGATGAGGAGCTGGTAAGTGTGTTGTGGGCATAAAGAACCACCCCCAGGACGACCACATGGGAATCCCCTTACAGGATGTGTTTCAGAACAGAGACGATCATTCCCCTAGAGATCGCAATACCCAATGGAAGAGTAATTGAACCATTGCAACAGGGAGAAAATGACCAGATAATCAGAGAAAATCTTTAGGAACTTGAAGAGCTCAGGGAGAAAAGCTGCATACAAATCCTGGATGGAACAACACAACAACAAGGTCAGACCCAGATCTTTGAAAGTAGGGGACTTGGCTCTGAGAAGAAATGAAGAAAGTTGAGCTCAAGGGCAGAAAAAGCTAGATGCAGAATGGGAAGAGCCGTACAAGGTAACAAAAGAGCTAGGAAATTGGGCGTACAAGTTGGAAGTGATGGATGGCTGACCAATCCCTCACACCTATAATGTGGTTAACCTGAGAAGAAACTACGCTTAAATTAATTTTCATCTAGTAGAATGGGGAATGTCATTAAACAATTTGACACATTGGCGAGCGAGATGGTATTCCTAAGGGGATCAAATCTTTTGTAAAACCATAAGAGGTATGATCTTAAGGAAATCCCGAACTGCTTTCCGAAGTTTTTGCCATCTTTTGAGTGTAAATGCAGGAGAAAAGTGGCCAGATATACATTTCCAAATGTCAGCGAATTGCATGTTGGGTCCAAACAGGCCAAGTTAATAGCGCTAGTACCACGATGGGCGTGATGCAAAGCCTGGCCCAGATCAAGATGCAACTTTGGCTCGAACAACTAGCGAATTATGAACCGGGCCCATCAAGCCAAACTAACAGGTCCGGCACCACGATGGTCATAATGCAAAGCTTGGCCTAAGCTAAAACGTAACTCTGGCTCAAACAGGCAGCGAATTGTAGACCGGGTCCAAACATGCCAAGTTAACATCTCCGGCCCTATGATGGTCGTGATGCAAAGCCTGGGCTAGGGTAAAATGCAACTCTGGTTCGAACAGTCAACGAATTGCAGGTCGGGTCCAAACAGGCCAAGTTAACAACTCCGGCACCACGATGGTCGTGATGCAAAGCCTGGCACAGGCCAAAATGCAACTCTGGCTTGAACAACCAGCGAATTGCAGACTTGGCCCGAATAAGCCAAGCTAATAGCTCCGGAACTACGATGGTCATGATGTAGAGCCTGGCCCAGGCCAAAATGCAACTCTGGCTTGAACAACTAACGAATTGCATACAGGGTCCGAACATGCCAAATTAATAGATCTGGCACCACGATGGTCACGACGCCAAAAACCAAAATACAACACTGGCTCGAACAACCAGTGAAGCACATGCAGAGTCTAAATAGACCAAATTAGCAAGTCCCGAAACCAAGATGGTTGAAAAGCAAGAGGTCCAACTTGAGAAGCAGGCAAATTACAGTTAGAACGTAACCTAGCCCCAACAAGTTAGTGAATTGCAGGTTTTGCATCCCAAATAGGCTTAACAAGCAAACTCCGACGAAGAAAGGCAAAATAAGAATTCAAGGTTTCGATGCATAACCGGAAATGAATCAGAAAATAATAAAGCATGGATAAAATAAAAGGGCGACAACAAGGTATGTTAACCAAAAATAACTCTGTTGCTTAATTGGGGGGAAATGGCCAATCGGTCAATATCCAACGGAAAAACAAAAACAAAAAGACAAGATTCAAGTGTCTAGGCCAAACAAGGCCACCCGAAGAACCAATATTAAAAGGCCCAATAGAGCGGTATACATCACAACTACATGAAATAAAATGAAAAGTTTTTGTCAAGCATAACAAACAAAGCCATCACGGTTCCTTGGAAGCATCAACGTCCAACATCAACATCGTCCGCAACTTCATTCACAGGCGTGACCAAAGCTGTGCTTCCCCCCAGTGTATCATTTCTGTCCACATGGCTAAGAGTCTCACTGATAGAATGAGCATTCGGCTCGGTAGAGGCAAGATCTGGGTCCCAAAGGTCCAGCTCATCGTGGCTCATGTCAGGATACAACTTGGAGAAGTATTTAGAGAAGCTCTGCTCACAAAAAGGAACGAAGGCATTTCCTAAACCAGTCTGCAACTCCTTCTCCTTCTCCTCCCCAGACTTAGAGTAGACATCAATTCTTTTCAGTATAGACTGACCCAGCATCTTAGAGGCCCCACGACTCTGTACAACACGAGAATACAGGCTAAGAAACCCACGGGTAAATGTCCACTCTAAGAAAGCCTCCAGCATGGCAATTTCAGCCTCAACCCTAGCCAAAGAAACCTGCAGAGAGCCTGTAGCACCTTTCTCCAGCTCTGGGTCCTGCACTAGCTCAGGCACTCGAGCCTATTCCACGTTCGACTGCTTCAAGAAGCAATCCTACAACAAAACTCATTGGTCTCATGCTGCAAACTTTCAAACTCCAGCTACACAGCTTTAGCCTTGCAAAGGTGCTAGAGGTAGGTAAAACAAGAGAAGAAAAATACAAGAAATAACCAAGAACAAAAGCAAAGAAATACCCCCAAGGCACCAGAGATGGAACGGTCGACCGTGGAGTTGATCCCAACCACGTTCAGGGTCCCTGAGCCAAATGTTGTAGTGGAAGAGAGGAATTATCTCAGCAAGGAAGTCAACACAAGTGGAGGAATTGGGCAGAGGGCCACCACCACCAGCGTCCTGAAGGGTAGAGCCATGAGGGAATGGAGGAGAAAAGCTGACGGTCTGAATAAGTTGAATCGTGAGAGCTTTGGTGCCAGGCTGTGTGATGAGCTGTGAGTCAGGGGTCCGAGGCACTTCCTTAGTATTGACAATAACCGGGGTTCGGACAACACCCCCAGGCCACCTCTTTGCAGACTTAGCATCACGACGTGCCTCTTTTACTAAGGGCTCACCCTTGGAAATAAAAGTATCTGAAAGCTTAATAGCCCTGGCCGGATGGTCAACGGCCCCTCCAGTCTCTTCAACCTGCAACGACGGGCGGACGCTGACTGTTCGACGAGGAAGCTAGGAGAGATCACCCAAAAAGTTAGCAACAGACATATCTGTATAACAGCAGGGCCATGAGACATGAAATTAAAAGAAACGTGACAACAATAATAATGACAAGCAAAAGTAAATCCATGCTTAACACATAGACAAAACGAAGCCTATACCACTTAAGTATGTAAGGACATCCTGGTCAGAAGGGCTGGCCGGCAGGGAAGACATCCTGACTACCCGCATAACGGAGTCCCTCCAAATCAGGTCCAACCACACACACACATACACCATCTCAAGATTAGAAATAAAGGGCTGCAAGGAGGTGACCTCTCCCCCTCTCTGGACTGGAAGGAAAAATGGGACGGGGATCGGTAAAACCCAAGACTAACTCCTCCCCCAAAAAGATGAACCTTCTCTTCCACTCAACACAAGTAGGGAGGTCGGCGAGGAGTTTGACCTCTTCCTGACAGAATTTCAGGAAGATCCAGTCAGGAGGCATCTGTGACGAACGGTAAAAACTCCAAAATAAGATGATAGAAGTCTCTATACGCATCAGGCGGTACAACACCTCAAAATCCAATACGACTCAGACAGAGTTTGGGGGGAGGTCGGTCAACTCTGATTTGAAGAAGGCTAACACGTATTGGAAAAAAAAAGATAGGGAAAACCTAAGACGGTTCCTATGTTCAATGTGGAAGGAATGCCCAGCAAGCTACGAGTATTTGCAAGACGACCGAACTGCATTGTAAGAAGATACCAAGGTTATGACATTAATGGTTTCAATTTCTCTAAATTGGAGAAGGATGAGAAGAGCACGACGCAGAACAGTGGTGTATACATTGAATATGATTCTATGTAGCAGGCTAGTAAGAGAGACAAGCATCCTATAGTTGTTGTGATGCCTTTTTATGGGGTGATTGAGGAAATTTGGTAGTTAGATTATGTAGAGTTCAAAGTTGTTGTGTTCAAGTGTTGTTGGTGGTACATGGTTCCAGTGTTGTGGTAGAAAAACCAATGGGCTTCACACTGGTGGACTTGATTCGTGTAAGCTACGAAGATGACAAGTTCATTTTAGCTTCCTATGTGCGACATGTTTTCTGCATCAAGGACCCTTCCTATGAGAAGTTCCATGTAGTGCTTCATGGTAAGAAGTTTTACTTTGAAGAGGAAATTGACCACCCAGTCAAACTTGATAGTCCTGAGTTTCCATCAGTATTTTCCGGTTTGGAAGATGTCGTGGAACCTGTGGTGGGATGGCGTTCTAATGGTGATGGGTTGTGGGTTAATGAGAGTGGTGAAATCGTGTGTGGGGAAACTGTGTTGAAGCGTAAAAGATGTATAGTAATCCTTATGTATATGGATCCCTTCCAGTATTGTTCATAATGCTTACCCTCATATTATGTCTAGTCTTCTGTAATAGTCCTCCTATTTAGCGTAATACTGCAACCCCCACCAATTCGTAATACTAGAGAGGATAAGATGTTTGTGAAAAAAGTAATTTTCAATAGTAATTAATGTTTGCACCGGTATAAAGCAGAGTGACCGGTGTAAAAAAGGGTATTTGCTCTATTTTGAACATAGGAACTGTCATAACTGTGACATGTGGCGAGAATCCAGATCGTTAGCGTAACCGTCGAAAAAGAGGAATTTCAAAATCAAGAAATCGTCAAGTTTCCCCCCAAAGGAGATGTCATCAGGAACAGCGCAAAGGAACAACATAGAGGAACAGATCCCATAAGGTCTCCCTAACCTCTGGAAAACTGATCAAGCCTGCTCCAGGCATCAGCCCATCAACCTGACTCGGACCTTGAGCTGGGTCTAGGGCTGGAGGGACTTGATAAGGTGTGGGCTTGTCAGCCCATACCTAGGCCTTCGACCCAATAAGGCAAGTCGGCCTCAAGTGGGCTCAACGGATCGGACAACTTGGTAAGCCGTCCTGATGGGACAACTACTATCACATCAGCCACCAAACACGTATAACAAGGGAGAGAGGCATGCACACAAGGTATGATCTCAAAATCACTTTTACTATTCATCCACCAACACTTTGGAACTAGACATGGCTGACCGGAGTGTCGGAGCAGGCACGGCCTTGCGCCTACCTGCCTGATCTTAATCTGTCTGTTTGGTGGATGCAAATCAGAGAAGGATCAGGAAGAAGGTCATTGCAAAATTTGGCATTAATAGGAATCATAACTGCTCGAGACTGGTGCAGTCCAAGGTTGTGTCTGGAAGTATGGTGCTCTCTTTAAGTTGTCTGTTGTCTCTGCTTCTGGACTTCTTTTCTGATAAAATTTTTTGAGAGTTCAATCATCTTGTATTTGTAAAAATACTAAAATTGGTGCTCTCTTCAAGTTGTCTGTCGTCACTTCTTGGAGTTCTTTTTTCTAATAAAACATTCTTAGAGTAAAATCATATTGTATGTGTAGAAATGTTAAGACGGTTGTGAAATATGCTATAGGAATTTATGGGCGAAAGAGTTAAGAATAACAAGTTCTTGATTATCCAAAACAAAATAACTTCTTAGAATAAAAGGCAGATTATATTTGTTGATGAGTTCAAAGTCGTATGGATCCCATCTTCATTATGTATGTTGAATAATGGAACCATTTTTTTGGGTACCTATACACAGTTTTTGTAGATTTGTTTACAAGTATTTTTCAATTATGTCCTTCAAGACAAGGAGTTTCTCTAATTTTATGAATTTTTTCAAAATACCTTTTTTTGGAATATCATTCAAAAAAAAAATCAGATTCCCCAACATAGCATTCCACCACTCATCGACCCAAGATTGGTTGCGTACACTTTCATAGTTTGTTTTTTAATCGAAAGGCAACAGGCAACACATACTTGTATTGGTTCATGTATATCTTGAACTTTCAGAATGTAAACAATCATAAATTACTTTTTATCTCTTATTTTAAAAGCATGGGGAACCTAATACACATACCCCATTGATATGCTTTTAATTTTTAGAAATATATATCAAAATAACCCTTCCTACTTGACATAAGTGTCAATATAACTCTCAGATAATTTTTAGTACAAAAATAACCCTAACTAGTTAATGTAAATGTCAATATAACCCTCAAACCCCATTTTCGACATTGACTTTCATTTTTTGGCTTTGACCGTATGTAAAATGTCCAAAAATACTCTTAGTATTAAAATCTGAATTTGAGTTGACAAATTTACCCTTAGAGTTCGTCGAACCGCCACTGGACCACTGATAGGGTTATATCAGCACATTTTTAAAACTTATAGGGTTATATTAGCACATTCTTAAAACTTATAGTGTTATATCAGCACATTTATAAATGGGTAAAATTGACTTTTCCATCGAATCCGACCTTCAGATGTCGGAAAAGGTTATATTGAGACTTACTTCAACTAGGTAAGGTTATATCTGCACTTTCAGTTATCAAAAGGTTATATTGGCACTAATGTCAATTAAAATATTAGAATTAAGTTTTATGCATGTGTTGTGTCTTACATTTAAATTGAAAACAAATAATTTTATTTAAAATTTTAAAATTTAGTCATCTAAGAAAAACTATATGAAATTGTTAAAAATTAAATAAAATAAATTATAATTATTTTTTATAATATTTCAATTAAATTATTTAAAAATAATCGTGTTTATCCTAATAATTATAAACATTGTGTTTATCCTAAGAATCTTCCTCAAATATTATGCAATTAGTTCCTCAACTATAACCTTCGAAGCTATTTTTCAAAATCTGGCCAACAGATGTCCACACAGTGCAGATTGGAACATTTTGGATCAAAGCTTCACTAAGACGGTTATGTATAACTTCTATTTTTATAGAAAG
>JAULKK010015460.1:0-10072 GCA_032355705.1 Rubia peregrina
AAATAACAACAACCCATAACTAATCTACAAAAACTAAGAAAAGAAAGAAGAAAAGAAGAAGAAAAATGAAGATCTAGGGTTCTTGGAGGGTGATTTTCCGCCAAGATATGTTGTGGAATGAAGATAAGATAAGGGGTATTTATATTACAAAAGTTGGTGAGAAGAATAATCAACATGGGAACCGAGCGCGTGGGGAGCGTGCGAGAGCTGGCGCACACGGTCGAGCGCGCAGGTGCGCGGTCAGGTGTTGCCCACACGGTTTTCACTCTGAGGTCATCTTTTCTCACGATTTTGGGTGCACGGGCACGGTTAAGCTCCTGGTCCCGACCCGACATGTCGGTCTTCCCATCGGCGGGCCGAATATCCTTTTTCAAATTCAGACTTTTCTTCTACCAAATTGTATTGGCCTTCACTTCTAAACCCTTATTTCCTTGTGAATATTAAATCTTGAATGTTTTATCATTCTTTGATAAAAAAAGACCTTCCGTAAACACCTTAAACTAGAAACTTAGGATATAACACCTAAATCATCATCCTAACTTTCTTACCAACGAAACATCCATTATTCTTACACAAAATCTTAGTCTATTACAAATATGAGATTCAAATGTGCTAAAACTAGATGAGAACATTACTCATAAGGATACAAAAATCCATTAGACTCAACTACGTCACACTGAAAATGGTTATCTAAACCCCTCATGATTTAAACCTACCTAAATATAGGAATCTTCCAACAAAAAGATAAAAAAAATTATATGTTAAATGCTTCGAAAAATACATGCATTTGACATTTCATCAGCAAGGTTTAAGTGTAGGGGGTGAGTAGTTAGGCACTTAGGAGTTACAAAAAAATTCCTTTGTGTTTTTGTTGCTAGTTTGTTTTTCTTTGATTATCTTAATGTTACATGAAGCTCATCTTTGGGGAATTTTGTGCTACACAAAAAAATTGAAAAATGAAAAAATATGTACTCAGCAAAGTCGAAAACCCGAAAGGGTGACTTTGGAAATAGTGGGAAAGGCCCAGATAGGTAGAAAAACCTATGCAAAAGTGATAGGACATGTTGTGGAAAAAGGTGAGAAGTGAGTGTAATTTGTGTGAAGGTAGGATGAAAACCGGAAAGGGCTCCCAGGTAAAATGAGAGAAATTGAGAGAAATTGGAAACTATGTAATGCATCTCTTTAATTGTCTTTGGTGGCTTCTTCGGTGGAGTAAGTTAGTTTCAAATATATTATGTATACATTGCCTTTTTCTTTAGGTGATTGGTTGGATAGGTTACTTTAACTTCTTTGGGGAGTGATATTTGCGAGAGTCTCGCATCTTTAGGGGAACTAGGATAGCTTAGGGATAATGTTAAATGTATTAGTTAACTCTCTTTGCATGCTACTTTCCTCTTATATTTTTCCTCTTTTTTGTTTACTAGAGAACGAGTAAAAGTTTTAATGTGGAGGGATTGATCTTCACCTAAAAGCATGCGTTAACTAATACATTTTGCACACTTAACAGTCTGTTTTGGTTGGTGGATTACTATGTTTAGTCGGGTTTACTTTACAAGGGGTTTAGATAGTCATTGTTGGTTTTCTTATCTAAGTCCTTATTTTTGTATACTTATTAGACTTAATGGACACTATGTCCTTACAAGCATCTAGATCTTGTTTTGTGAGCTTACTTTTAGATTGCTTGTAGGCACTTCAACATAGATTGTAGAAGGTCATTAGCAAGGATGCTAGTAAATAGAAGGCCACGAATCAAAACATAGTAGTAGATGGAATCGAACTTAGAAAAGAAAAGAGTGAAACTTAACAAATGAAGAACTGGCATGGCCATGTGATTCTGCACAGGTCATGCCATCCAAAATAGTTGGTGACAAAGTGCATTGGCACTGGATGCAGGGAGCTATATGGCTTGTGCCAATCAACAAGCCCGTGCGACAAAAGTATGTAGCACATGCTGTGTCATAATCCGGGACTCGTGCCCCTTGAAGTTAAAATCCAAACACCCGCTCATGGGACATGCATATTTGCATGACCACACCATCAGTTTCCCAGAAATCGACTCCCAGCCAGCAGCCCATAAGGTTATGCACAACCTGCACCGCTCAGAAGGTGAAATCAAGCTTCTAGCCGGCGACCCGCGAAGAATCACATAGCCCATGCCAATCAAATGATTAGAAGGTGTTTCCAACTGGTATCCTGCAAAGATATGCACGATTGTGCTCTCTGAAGACCGAGAATTCACGCCTATGGCTTGTGCCTAGCAGCAGCTAGGGTTTAAGTTATCTTTTTTAGGCCCCTATTAAGGCCCAAATATATCTACTATATAAGAATACCTATGTCTACTAGTGTTTAATAGGGAAGAGAAGTTGGGATAGTTAGGTTTTCATTCTCCTAGTTTTTCCTAAGAGTAGGTAGAGAGATAAAGGGGATAACCCTTATCTCTTAGTTTAATTCTTCTAGTTTCAATCAAGGGCATTGAATCCAATGGATCAATTTGGTTCAATGCCCTTGGGTGAAACTAGAAGAATTAAACTAAGAGATAAGGGCAGGAAGTACTGATTTAGCTTAGTATTTATATTTGTATTCATGACTTGGTAGTTATTCTGTGAGATTCTATTATTTTCCTATCCTTTAATGCTTATGTATATAATATTGACTTGTGGTTCATACCTAGCCCATGAGCTAGAGGTTCTCGGCCTTTAGGTCCATCCTAAGATTCAACCACAAATTAATAAACACGGAGTTAACCCAAGAACAATCAGTCACGAACTAAGAAAGACGGAGTCCATTCAACCACAAACCGAGAAAGACATAGTCATGTCCAAAGGGAATAAGCAATGAACCGAGAAAGGTAGAAGCCACGTTCAAGACTTAGTCATGAACTAAGTTTTTAGCAATCCACGATCTTAAACCCTAGTAATACGGAGCAATGACTATAGTCCACTATAAATACAAGGAGAGCAACACTGGCTCAGGTAAGTTAGACTAAGCTGAGAAAAAATAATTCTCGTGAGCAAGGAACTGACTTGATCAGAGATCTTTCCCCAGAATCACTTCCGCGACCTTTCTTGTAGGTTTGCGTTGACTACACGGTGAATATATACCATTTTGCCGAGCCGGAAATATGACATTAATTTGTGCTTTACATTCTTGTTAAATGCATATTGATATATTATTTTGGCATACACATTAGTCTACTTTCATTGTATGGTGCACTATTGTTGTCCCTTTGGGATTGTTAGTTAGGTTAATAGGGGGAGGAGAAGTCTGACACAGTGTGGGTGTATGCATGTGGGTCGTGAGCATCGCTCTGATGAACGTATGCTAGTAAGAACTGAACTACTCGCTAGTGAGAACTTGACAGTGTCCCGGTAGGAGGAAAAGATAGTAGTAGCAACTAGTGTTGGCATAATTCAACCATTATCATTGCAACCCTAGAGTTACCATGAGGTGTCAATCCCTTTACCTCTATAATCCTAGGGAGAAGTATTCATAGTGGAGTACTTGGGATGTAATTCTTTACGAGAGGTGAGCAGAACTGCACAGCTCACGGGGCCGTTGTTGCACTTCCCTAATTACGAATGCAGTGTTGATAGAAGAAAACGAGAGCACCTTTGTGTGACAAACAAGTGAAAGTGTTAACTATCGATCACACTATGTGACATCAGTATTAGGATAGGTTTAACGTCTTTTGTTTTATTGAATCTAGGATCGAAATATACTACTGGTGATGTAACGTAAATATCCCCAAGTGCTAGTTTTATATAGTTTACTCTCTTTCTCCTGCATGCTTCTAGTTTATAGATAACACCTCCCCTGAAAAAATCTTGTTTTACGACATTGACTATTCCTGACATGTGATCAGATTGATAACCTGATTACGGCTTTGCATGGTTAACCTTTAAATTCCTAGCATCTCTGTTGACGAAACCAGATTTTCCTCTATCTACCCTTTGGTAGTTTAGTAGTAAGAATGGAAGTAACAATATAAATCTCTATCTTTGATCTGCTAGCGCTCCACGGGTTAATTTTCCCGTGAAAAGGTTGTACGACCCAGTGAAGTGCATATCAAATTTTGGCGCCGCTGCCGGGGATGCTAGTTTAAAGATTTAATTGTTAACTTGCATTGCTATTTGGTTGAGTAATTAGTGTTGTTTTTTGTTTCTGTTTGGTAGTTTTAGTTGTTTTTTAGTGTTGAGCTTTTCTATAGCTATTCCGGTTACTCCTAATCTGTTTGATAATGTTTGTCTTTGGTTTGGTATTGTCTAGTTTCTAGTTTATGGTACATACCCGTACCACGAACGTAGAAACTTTACATTATCTACCGGATAACTACGGATGGGCGTTGGTTCGATTTAATCAGTTTTCAGTTTATTTGGTTTGGGTTATTCGGTTTCCCCCCTAAAAAACTCAAAACCGAATCCGACCTGAATAAACTGAATTATCCGAATCGAATTCGGAATTCGGTTTGAAACTAAATTCAATCTGAATAAACCAAATTGATTGTAATTTTTTTTATATAATTACTGAAATTATATAACTTAATTTAAAATTAAATAAAAGTATATAATCTAATTTCTACATCATCAAAATCAAGATTTCAAAATAAAAATCCAACAAATACAATACAAATTCAACCAAAACAATTTTAGCATTACATTTAAGATTAAGAAATATAGTTTGTTTTAATAGTCATCTTCAAAGCCTTCACATTCTTTAAGCCCTCAAGTACTCCAATTCACATTCACCTTCAAGCACTCCACAAACTTACTAAGGGTAACTTGTGTTTATTTACCTATTTTCCCAAACTTACTTAGGGTTTAGAGTTTGGGGATAATTTTATAAATATAAATATTGGTCCTCCAACTAATTTTTTTTTATAAATCTAATTTTTTTGTTTTAAATTTCATTATTATTATTATTATTATTACTATTACTATTATATATTTTATTTATTTATTTAATTACAATTCGGTATTTTGTTCGGGTTTCGGTTTGAGTTTTAATATCCAAAACTGATCCAAAAACCATATTGAGAATTAGGTTTATTCAATTAGGATATCAAAAAACTGTATATTAAATTTGGTTTGTGTTATTCAAATTTGGAATTTTGGTTTTTGGTTTTTTTGCCCACCCCTACAAATAACGTATGTGGTCGGAGAAGGAGAATGAGGAGAAAAGGGTAGAGGTTCCACAAGGACCTACTATTGTTTTTGAGGAGACTGTTGAGATGACAGTAGACAATCGGACGCTTAGGGAGTTGATGGCTCCGAACTTGAAGAATCAAACCCTATGTAATGTCCTTGCACCTTTTCCACAAAATGTGACTTGTGAGTTTAAGAGTGGCATGATCCAATGCCTCCCTACCTTCCATCGGATGACCAGTAAAAACCCGAACAAGAACTTGTCAGAGTTTCACCTTGTGTGTACCAATATGAAGCTACTAGGGGTGTCTGAGGAAGATTACAAGTTGAGATCCTTTCCTTTCTCACTGCGGGATGCAACTGAGGATTGGCTATACTACCTCCCACCGGGTTGCATTACTTCTTGGAAGGATATAAAGTAGAGGTTTGTTGAGAAATACTTTTCGGCTTCAAATTCTGCTGATCTAAAGAAGTAGCTCTCCAGCATTTCACAAATGGCGAACGAGTCCCTTTATGAGTATTAGGAGAGGTTCAAGAGATCGTTGGAGAGTTTCCCCTCCCATCCATTTAAAGTGGGTGATTTGGTTTACTATTTCTTGGAGGGACTCTGTGACGAAGAAGAGTGATGTGTTTGCAAGCGGACACAGAGAGAGATTGAGGATCTAGGCAAAAGAGCCTTCTCAAGTATCAAGAATCTCAAAGTGCAAGTTGGTCAACTTGCCATTTTGGTGAGCCAACTTGATGCTAGGGAATCCGACGAGCTACCATCTCAACCCGATGTTAATCCACGGAATGTGAGTGCCTTGAAGTTGAGAAGTGGGAAGGAAGTACGTGAGTCCGAGAAGGAGATTGTGCAAGAGGAATACCTAATTTTGTAAGGCAACAAGGCCAACCTTAAATAACAAGAGTTCATTGTTGAAGGGGAGCCCTCAAAGTAGCTCCTCACCAATGAGGCAAAGGTGACCCCTCCGCCGCCGTTTACAAGTGCTCTGCGGGGAAGGCCAAAAGGGGTCAACCAATGAAGTGCAATTTTACAAAGTCCTTGAGAAGTTTGAGGTTAGCATTCTGATTCTTGATGTGATTGAGAAAATTCCCTCTTATGCTAATTTTAAAAAAATGCACTAACAGAAGGATCAACCAACTAAGAAAGTAGGTCAATTGAAAATAGGGAGAGTAAGAAAATTTTCCCCAATGTCTTATTAGTTTGTTGAAAATCTATCTTGGATAGGTTGTTTAAAATAATTATCTATGCTGCCAGTGACACAGACTGGGTTAACATGCTTCATGGGATTTTCTAAGGAAGCTCATTTGAGCTTGTAAGTGTATTGTTTAACTTCATTTCCCCCATAAATCTAGGATATGTGACAAGCAGTTTCATATATTGTTTTTAGGATTGGTGATTGGGATTAGCGAAGTGGAGATAGAGGTCAATGATGTTCTATATATATATTGCACCTCCTTATTTCAACAAGAGTTAAGGAATACCAAGGTGAGGAGAAGCCTAAACTAGCTTTGGCTTGGCTCTAGGGAACAAGTAGGCTGTATGACCGATGAAGACACTTGACTAACTGCAGGTGTTTGTTTGACTATGTGATAACGGGGTGCAGTATAACGCTAGGGTGAATAGTGCTTAAACGGTATACTTTACCACTTTTGGGTCCAACGTCCTTGTAGGGGAGATTTTTACGAGACACTGTGGTTGTCTTCACCATAGCTTCCTATATTGTGTATATGTGGTGGGTGCGGTATTTGCCCGAGGGTGGGTTGGATCCCAGCTTCGCATCCTACTTTTTTACTATGTGTGTAGCAATATGTTTGCTGCTCAATATGTTTACTCTAGGGTTTTATTGGTTCTATTTAGAGCTTCAGAGGTTTATGTATATCGTGTTGAAAGTGCAAATTTTTTATAAGAGCATTGCTCTTTTAGTTATTTTGAGACTTCATTTTCATTCATGCATATGGTAATATTAATTAAATTTCTAGTTAGATTTGTACATCTACATCCTTTCATGTAACATTCTTCTTATTACCTTATGAATGAAATTATACATTGCGCGAGGCGGATGTTTGTATTTTATGTAATGTTGTAATGTATTGATAAGGTATAACTGAGTCAATTTTACTTTTCCACTTTCATCTAATCCTACATGTTTCAGGATTTCCTATTTTTTCTGTAGCTAGTTCTATCATTATTGTGTTGCATAGTGGTTGGTTGTCACCTGTCAATCATGTCAGTTCATCACATTCCTTTTTTTCTATCACACGTAGCTGCTTCCGAGCGTATTATTTCTCCTTTTCTTCCATGGAACCTGGCCTACTCTAGATACTACAAAGGCCTGCCACAGACAACACCACTGATGCGGGGAATTCCTTTTGGACCAACATAATACCTGGAATCAACAGAATGTTCCAAACTAGCTTTGTGAAACCTACATAAAAGGGTCTCGGGGAAGTCCCTAGGATTCACCTTTGATGCCTTAGTTGGTATACGATCAGTGTATGAATAGTATCTGGAAAAACCCCCTTACTTGTCCTGTTGCTCAGAATCTCTATTTATAGTTTGTAATCAGCATGATCTTCGCTAATCATGGTACATGTTATTCTTAGATCGTGGTGTCGTTGGTATAATCGCGGGTGTCAATCATCTTCCTTTCAGGTTTGCTTATCTGACTCGCTGGATGCGAGGTATCATTTTTGTATTAGACTTCGCATGGCTAAGGGAGACGTGGTGAGGTTTTTCCTTCTCCAGGTGAGCTGTCCACTTATCTAGTTTGCTGGACTCGAGATATTATCTTTGTTTTAGATTTCACATGATTAAGGGAGGTGCATACCAAACTGAATTTATCATCGCTCCAAGAGGTGTGGATGTGGATTCAACAAGAAGTCCCGGTGAATTTCCAATTTCAATCCCTACATCCAAAAGTTTAAGAACATGGAGTTCAAAATGCCAGTGATACAAAAACACGAGAGCCTCAAATTCATATCGAAATTGAGAAACACTACCTGTTTTATGCGACCTATGGGTCATCATAAATTGACAAAATGATTCGAGCATGGAGTTGAGTCAAAAGTATTTCCCAGGTGGTGAGGCTTTCTCCATATTCCATCCATGGAAACCACTTCAAGACCCCATCATCGAGATGAAAAGAGATAACCGAGAGGCAGGTTGCCGGTGGGATGCTTTAGAGATTGAAGAGCGTCTTGATTTTATAGACCCAATCATCCATAACATTACCATCGAAACGAGGCATATCTAAGCGAAGAGTTCGCAGAAAGGGATTTTAAATCTGTTGCTTGAGAATCGACGAAGGGATGTTGGGGATGTCCAAACACCAACGACGAGATCGCCTATCGATGATGGGGGATTAGCAGCAGGTAGAGGTAGCCGAAGCTTGATCTTGAAGTTTTGGAGAAGAGAGCCGCAAGATTTGAGTCGTCGTCAAAATTCAGTGCTCCTCCAGCAATGCTATGAAGTGCTCCCTCTGCTTGTGAAGCTGGGTGTGAGAGATCTCTCAGAATTTGGCTTCCCTGGATTTAACTAGAGCTGTGATGTCCTCGTTCTTCATGGTGAGGTAATCTAATAAAAACACCAGTGATTTAACAATCAAATAGAAACAAAGTTGTATTATAAAAGGGGTACAATTCGGGAGGTACCAATCTCTAAAGGATGTTTATCAGTACTTGCACAAAAAAAGAAATATGTCCTCGCCACTACTTATTAGGGGTGGGTCTAAGTCGGTTTAATTGGTTTTCAATTTATTTGGTTCGGGTTATTCAGTTTTGCCCCCTAGAAAACTCAAAATCGAAAATCGATCTGAATAACCAAAAAACTGAATTATCCGAGTCAAATTTGAAATTCTATTTCAGTTTTAATTCAGTTTCAAACTGAATAAACCAAGTTCCCGGACAAAATAAAAATTACTAAAAATGTATAATTTAATTTAAAATTCTATAAAATTATGAAATTTAATTTTCATATCATCAAACTCAAGTATTCAAAAATAAAAATCCAACAACTACACTACAAATTCAACCATAATAATTTTAGCATTACATTTAACATTAAGGATCAATAAAAAATTAAAAATTTTAATCAAACAAAGATTGAAACGATAATTTTAGGCCACTTTGTCACTATGTGGAGTTCAAGCAGGTACAGAGGTTGACGCAACTTAACAAGGAAAGCACAAATGTAATAAGCTACTTTGTCCACCAATGAAGTAGTACTTCTTTGCGCCTATTTGATTTTCGTTTGCTATTGGAGAACTCCATAGAGAAGGGTCTCAACAGTAGGTGGACAACCCATATCATAAATGTCAACTGGGATAATCCGGTCAAAACGTCTAACAACATAGCATGAATAATGATAGTAGCCGCCACCATTTGTACAGTTTTTCATTGATAATTTTTAGAGTTTTAAAATTACATAATTTATTTATTTTTTAGTTGTAATTGGGTATTTGGGCCGGGTTTTGGTTTGAGTTTCAATATCCAAAAATAAACCACAAACCATGTTCAAGAATCGGTTTACTCAATTCAATTATTTGAAAATCATATTTTAATTTGGTTTGGGTTATTCAAATTGTATTATTCAATTTTTGTTTCGGTTTTCGATTCTTTTCCCCACCCTCAACTACTTATAAACTCTCCTACCACAACGTTAAAAAAGGAAACAAGGTAATAATCAAGTGTCCAGTAACTTAGCAAGCCCCACCTCTTGTTCTCGTTTAGCTCTGACCTGTCTCTGCATTGTTCTATTTTTGGACTTTGAATTGAATTGACTCCTTTTCTTCAAGATTCCCATCTCGAGCACATCCTGTCTTTTTTTAAAAAAAGTGAAACCCATATGAACGAGGGAGAGATTTATTAGGCTCTCCAAACTTGTTAGTAGATTTCGCTACTCAAAAGAAATCATCGCCAGTGAAAGTTTG
>JAULKK010015471.1:0-10071 GCA_032355705.1 Rubia peregrina
ATAATTAATAATATATTATGTTAATTGTATGTTAAATTAAACATCTATGATACTATGTATGCTTTTGATAATCACAAAAATTATAATAATTCATACATTCAAATATGAAAAATATTTACAATAAGTTTCATAATCAAAATAGATGATAGAACTTTCTAAATTTAAAAAGAATTGAACGGAGTTGAAAATAGCCGATCTTAAATTATTAAAGTTGATTTCAGTTTATTGGAGCTGAAAAAGAGCTGAGCTGAGAGGAGTTGAGAGGAGCTGAGAAGAGTTGAGAGGGGCTGAGAAGAGTTGAGAGGGGTTGAGAAGAGTTGAGAGGAGTTGAGAAGAGCTGAGTTGAGTTGAGATGATTGGAGCTGAGATGAATTCAGAAGAGCTGAGAAAGGTTGAGAAGAGCTGAGAAAATGTGAGATGAGATTATTAGTGCTGAAATAAGCTGAACTGCACAGGGCCTTAATACTTCCCGTACCAGTTTAAATGGTCCACATACTTTGTTGACAATATTCTCTATTAAAGTTGAACGGCATATTTGAATGAATATATCAGCAACACTATTATCATATGTGATATTGTTGAATTCGTTGTGACACATAGTTTCTAAATATCAACTTTTATTTGTCGTTATTATACGTTGGTAAACATATTAACGGTGGGCAAACATGTTTCTTGAACAGCGTAATAATGATTGTTATGCAATAATGATTGAACAACGTAACACGTAGTGGACAAGCTCTCTCTTTAAACTTTTCCTATTCTCCTTCTCTCAATAACCATAACAATGTCTCCTTCCTTTGGGGGGAGGCGGGCACTGACAAACTCCACCTCCTTTGACGGCCTTCCTACCTCAATCCCACCCCTTCCTAACCCCTTTACCCTCTTTTCTCTGAAGACTCAACCTAAGACAGAGCATGGCTCAAACCAGTGCTAATCGGCGGCGACTCAAACCAGGGAAGACATTGGTATTGTAGATCTGCCAGAGACAGAGCCACATTGTTGTAGTTTTCCAGTTTCATTGATGTTCGCTCTGCAATTTTCTAGCTTCCATGGCCAAGTTGAGACTCGGTCAAACCGGGACTCAGCCAAGCTGAGACTCGGCCAAACCAGGGCCAAGCTGATACTCGGCCAAACTCAGGCAAACCCGTAGACTTGGGCCAACCTTAGGCCAACTCGAAGACGGGCCAACCCGGGACAACCAGAACAACTCAGATGTAAACTCAGAGTAACTCATAAGCTTATTTCAACTCGGTTTAACTTGACACAAATGGGGTTTATTGAGCACAACTCGAGTTAACTCGACACAACTCTAGATGCACGCATCAAAGGCACGACGATGAACAGAGCGTTTCGATCATTTTTAATGGTGCGAAGACGTCGTTTCCACTGATAAACCCTCGATGTCAGCTGTAAACAGATTGCATGGAATTTTTATTAGGTCTGGTCGATAGAAGCTTACGGCGAGGATACTAGTTTTTGAATTATTTTTTTGGCAAAGCAATGGTGAATGGAGGGGTACTTCTCTTTTTATTTTATTTTTTTACTTATATATTTTTCTCTATTTAGGGGTGGGAGACTCTTAATTCTGTATTTTAATTATTTTATTTAATTTAGTTTTTTTCTTCAAGTTTTGCTAGTTTCAGTTTAAAAAATTGTTGTTTTCTAAAATGGTTATTTGGATTAAGTATCAGATAAGTATTGATTATGTCAATATATGTTTTCCTGGTGACTTTTTCTCCGGTGAAATTTGATTGACTTCAAATATGTTATCCAAAGATTAAAAGAAGGTAAGGAGAAATCCAGGTCAGAGTTGTTAGAACAACAAACTTCTGGCGACTCCGTTCTTTCTTAGCATTCATGTCAGATTTGTAGATTTTAGTCCATTAGGATATCGTTTGTTCAGTGTCTTTCCGGGGTCAAGTTAGAAGTAATTCAACGAATTATACACGATTCCGATACACTAAATAAAAATATTGTTGGCAATTAAAATGACTGGGTTTAGTCTCCTAATTTAGGGAAAGGGGTTTGGATGTGTTAGATGGTGACAGACTGGATCTTTGGTTGGGGAGTTTCAATTTTCTTTGTGATTGTATTGATGTTTTATCATAATTGTGGATGGAACATTTTCTATGTGTTTCATTTGATGCTTCACTGTGAGTCTATGACTGGTTTTGTTTAGTGGTTTCAGGTCGGTACTATTAAACAGCTACACAATGAAAACAACTTATCCTCTGTGCGCCCTTCTTATTGCCATATAGCCCTTTGTTTAGAATTTTAATATCGTCTAGTGCCTGTGTGTATCTCTCTAATTGCCACCGAGGCCTCAAATTAGAATGGTTATATTTAGTTAGCGCCTATGCATAAATGAGTTTAACCCAAAATGAAATAAAGATCACTTGAATGTGGGCCTTTTGACCAATATGATTAATATAAAGAGTTGGGTTCTCAAACATCCACGACGAAGACAGTTTTAATTAAAAAATTACAAAAAATACAATACTTAATACAAAGTATAAAATTCAAATTAAATAATACAATAACTATTTCTTAATTTATGTAAAATGTATCATTTTCCAACACTAAAATCTTGTGTGGAGGCAAGTTTCTAGCATTTATAAGCTGTGATTTGCAAATTCTTGATAATAATAACAAAGCTCCCAATTAATACAAAGCTTTTTTATATACACGAGATTATTTATAATTAATGTAATTATTGAGATGATTTGATATGTATTTTTATTTATTGTAATATTTTTTTTATAATTTTGAAAATCTCTTGAAATATATGTTGAAATATAAATTACTCCCTCCGTCCCAGAAAATTTGCACAGAATCATTTTCACAGTCTACAAGAAACATATTTGTCTGTAAATATGTATAACTACGGACAATAAGAATACATAAAAATTGATATTTAGAAACCACATGTTACTGCGAATTTAACAATATCACATACATTAATATTACTGTTCATATACCTATTGAAATTGTGGGTCAAACTTTGGCAATTTTGATTGCTAAATAGTAAGTGTACAGATTCGGCTGAGACGGAGGGAGTATTATAATTTAACCCTAAAATTATTGAAATTAATTCTTTTATGATTGGTCTAATCACTAGACGATCTAACAAAAAAGACTTTCTTTGCGCTACGGGCGAGCGTTATCGACTCTGCTCCAAAAAAGACTTTCTTTCTCAATTAATAGGATGTAAAGAATTTGTATTCTAATTTAATAACTTACATACTATTCCCAATATATTATAAATGAAATTAGTTAACCTTAATAAATTAGTTTACTTAATTATAATTTACAGAGTTGAGAAAGTCTCATAAAGGTGGCTTGTCCATAAACTTATGGACAAACTTATGTTTTTGTAAACTTAGAAGTGTATTTTAAAATATAAAATATTGTACTTTATAAGTTAAAATATGTAATAAAGTGTGTTTGAATGTGAAAATAAAATATTATATAAAACTATAATATTTAACTTTAAAAATTAGTTTACTTGAATTTAAAAATTCAGTGCTTAATTTTTTTTGAAAATGCAGTGTATAAGTTAAAAGATACAGTGAGCTATCCATAACTTAAAGACATGCCACGAGATCTACTCCATAAGTCGTGTACTCACATGCTGATCCCTCCCTCGTCACTACTTACTCCATTTAATGTTTGCATCCAAGTTCTCGTGAGCGTCCAAATTCTTGCAAGTTTAAGAATTTCTCACGCTCAATTTCTTGTGCTCAATTAAAGTTGTTTGAACCTTGTCAGCGCACAATCATTATCCCGCTTAGCGCCTCGTCAACATTCAGTCAATTTTTTAAATTAAAAAATTTAAATTTATGTCTAGCCTACTTAATATAATGATGATTCGTTTTGATCGACCATGGTGCCAATGTTCCGGCGTTTTGAGCCATGTTGCTAGGGATGGCAATGGGCCAAACCGGGTGTGAATTATGGTACCTAACATTTTCATACTAATACCCGCCCAATCACCCATGGTGGGTACACCATTAAATCAAACTCATCACTCACTTGGGTATCCCTACCCACTTTAAACCCATTGTAATTATCCTACTTTTATCTCCAACACCTAAAATTCATTTTATTATAATAAATTTAATATTAAAAATTTAAAAGTATTTACATGAATTGTTATAGGTAAGATATTTGGATAAATAATAATTTATTATACAACTATATTAGTAGATATATAGGAAGTTAGTGGGGCGGGGCGGGGATGATGCAAATGTGAACTAATATTTATGCTCTACCCATTACCTAAGGTGTGTATCATTTTCATATCCATACCCGCCAACCCACCAAAACTACATCCATGTCTTCCGTATTGGGACAAATGTAGGATAGACCTCCACCAAAACCCGCTACACTAACATCCCTACATGTTTCTTCTTCTTGCTATAACTTTTTGGGTTAATGTACCAGTTGCAGTGTCTCTGATGTAAAAAATTTGGTCACTTTTCCTCGGTGTGTCCTCAGTTGTCCACTTGAGCTTCTTCTTCCACAAATCTACCGTGTTCTTCTCAGCCTAATCGGTGTCATCGCTGTATAGCCAATTCTAGCACGAAAACCACATGAATTCCTCTTACTTCGCTGTTGATTGTGCGACCCTTATTTCGGTAACAACCATTATTATGTTTGGTAATGGTTCCGCTCTTAAAATTATGCATGTTGGTCAATCTCAAGTCATTGATTCGTTATCTTTTTCCTATGTTCAGGTTGTTTCACATATTACTAAAAATTGACTCAGGATATGAATGTTGTAATTCACTTTGATGGTTATTCTTTCACTATTAAGAACAATTTACTAAGGATGTTATTGGCCTAGGCCATCGTGATGGAGAGTTATATGTTTTGGATTATGGTGTTGCTGCTTTAGCCATTTTTGTTGAGTCAAGTTAGTCTAAAGCATCTAGTAGATTAAGTTATGTTCCTTACAACATCATCACTTCCTTAAGCAAGTCTGGATGTTTGTTTGTTGCCTTTGTGTTTCCCTTAGGGAAAATATTTTTCCTTTATTGGAAATAATAAACGTTCACCACATTTGCTTGATTTGATTCACCGTGATCTTTGGGACTTGCTTATGTTGTCTCTCATTTCTTTCTCTTATTTGTTGATGATCACTTTTGTTTTACTTGGTTATTTCCTCTACGTCATAAGTCTGAATTTGTAGATGCTTATCTCCACTTCCAGGCTTTGGTAGAGAATAAATTTTCCACAACTATCTAAGTTTTTCAGAGTGACGGCGGGACAAAGTTTGTCAATTTTTGCATGCGATGTCACTTTGGGCTAAGGTCATTTATCATCAAATTTCTTGCATGTACGCACTGGAGAAAAATGGCCATGCCGAGTGGAAACATCACCATATCATGGAAGTGGGCCTTTCCATGCTCTATGTTTAGTTCTAGATCATTATTTTCTATGCGACACTATCTCTAGAGATTCCTTCACCATAAACCACTTGCCTATTTTGACGCTGTCCAGTTATTATCCCTCTTTGTTATTTTTGACTTTGCGTCTGATTATTCCAATTTTCATTCATTTGGATATTGGGTTTTTCCATATCGCACCCTTATGCTCCTCAAAAGTTGGCGCAACATAATTTTCCCAAAGAATTCTTGGGTTACATCTCTCATTATAAGAGTTATCGGTGTTTTGATCATGTGACTAAGAAGGAGTATCATACTCGTCATGCTTGATTTGATGAATTCTTATTCATATTTCCTCGCATTGGGATGTTTTCTGCCCTTTATGTTATTGTGTGTTAACCTTTTTGGAACCCGTTTCTATAACTTTAGAAGTTTTGAGCTACCTTCATCAAATTCATGACACATTGTCTTTGTTGATAACCTTGATTTAGCTGTATCTAGTCCATCCTCAATGGCTCCATCCCAGTTGGCCATGCCTCGCGTCACTGGTGACTCTCACTCGCCTCCACCTCACGCGTGCCTTGTTTCCATGCGCCACCGCCAAAGCCTTCTCTCCACCTCTTATATGAATATGGAAAGCTTGCTTACTAGCATCTTAGAAGCAGAAGAGTAGGTTTTGTTTGTAGGAATAGGAAAATTGTACCTTAGGTCCCCAAGTTGTGGGGGTTGGGGTGTCGAGGTTTTGTTCCTATATCCTTTCTATTAGCTAACATTTGTAATGGCATTTGGTTATGGTGGCTCCCTATCCCATTTTAGTGGTAGGTGTGTCTCCTATGCACTTGGAGCAGACTGGTCTTGCATGTTGTGATGTTGTAGGTAGTGTCTCTGAATAAGTTAGTAGATTGGGCATATAGGAACAAAGTAATCGGTGATCTACCTACTTAAGCCACGGGGTGGGGCATTTGCCCTTATTTTGCAAAAATAATAGGTTATTTTCCTCCTTAAGTCGCAGGGTGGAGTGTTCGCCCTTATTTTTTGAAGCCGTAGGTGATTTTTCTACTTAATTCGCGGGGTGAGGGATTTGTCCTTATTTTGTGAAGTCACTTTTGATTTTACTATTTGAGTCGCGAGGTGGGGTGTTTGCCCTTATTTTGCAAAGTCGCGGGTAATTTTACTACTTCAGTCGTGGCGCAGGGTGTTTGCCCTTATTTTGAGAAGTCGCAGGTGATTTTCCAGCTTGAGTCATGGGGTGGGGTATTTGCCCTTAATTTTTTACACAATCTGTTACCTCTGAAAAGACATTTTCATTTATGAATGTACAAGAACGATCATTTCGTGTTTTTAGCTTTTGGAGTCCTTGGTCAGCAATGATATTGAGAACTATGTACAATACGTCCATGCATGAACCCTATGTTTACATGTGGTATTTACTAAGGTTTGTTACGTGCCATGTATTTTAAATAAGTGTTTTGTCCATTGGGGTTAGGGAGTAACTGTTGGATGCCTCCATGATTTTGTATGGCCTTCTCATGCTAGGCATAGCTTCCTAGTCTTTTCAACTAGGTTGGCTTCGTTCTTCCTTAGGACTACGCCTTCTACCTTTAACATATTTGTGCGAAGTATGTCATTGTATGAATTTGCAATCTTCTATTTCTCCGATGGTTGCGATCTATCAATGCTCATCCAGGATATCCAAGTTGGCTCTCGTGTCTTATTGATTGTATTTTTTGAATTAGCCAATGGTTCTTGGGCTAGGGATCCCTACCTTTGCCAGGATGACCGCTTCATGGCCACATGCTAGACCGAAGATAGTTTCTGAAGTTGGGTTTCTTGTTGTGGTTTGGTATGCCTAAATGACGGTTGGTAGTTCTTCCATCCATTATGTTTGCTTCCCTTCCAATCATATTTTTATTCCTTAGACCATGGTCTTATTTGTGACCTCAATTTGTCCATTAGCTTGGGGTGCGCTAGTGAGCTAAACTTCTTGCTTATGTCCCATTGTCTGAGATAATGGTCTTTGATATGCCAAAGTAACAAACTATGTTCTGCCAAGTGAATGAGATTGCTGCATTGGATGTGATGCTCATTTGGTAAAATAGTCAACTGCGATGATGAGGAATTTTGCTTAGCTTGAGCCAACAGGAAAAGGGCCCAAAATGTCTATTCCCCATTTATCAAATGACCAAGCACTATAAACTCCTGTCATCTCAATTTGGGGTTCTCTTTGGACTGTGGCATTCCGTTGGTAGCTGCAGCATCTCTGTAACAAAGTGTGCATATCCCCGAACATGATCGACCTATAGTATCTTGATCGTAGAATTTTCTTGGCCAGGGTTCTTTATCTTTGGTGTGATCCATACCATCCTTAGTGCCTGTCTTTGGCAATGAGTGCTGATTCACGAGGTCTTATGCACATGAGCCGGGGTGTGAAGTAACCCTCTTTAGACAAGATGTTGTTGGAATAATTGTATGATGGTGCCTTGAGCTCAATTTTTTTGTACTTTCATTCCGTGTTAGAGGCATTGTATGATGGTTCCCATGTAACCTTGATCATCTTCCTGCACTTGTGCCACTGTTGTGGATGTTGTGCTCTGAGTTGGTATTAAATCTACCAAGATATCTTTTTGTTTGTGTATTTTGAGGTTGCCAACTTGCTTAATGCATTTTCTTTTGTGTTTTCTGAGTAGTGGATGTGCGTCTTCTTAAAGTAATAGAACCAGCGAATAAGTTATCTTATTTTGTTTAAGTACTTGATCAATTACTGTTCCTTGATAATATAATTCCTAAGCACCTGCTAGATGATTTCGTCATTATGGATGTGAACACTTTGTATGCTTATTCTTAACACTACATCGAGGCTATTGATGGGTGCTTCATATTCAATTTTGTTGTTTGTGAGCGAGAATTGGAAGCAGGGTCTATACTTACGTTCGTCTCCTTCTGGGCTGATAAGCAGGATTCATGCTCCACAACCTTCCTTTGATGATGCACCGTCAACAAAGTGTGTCTAGGCGCTCTGATCGACCTTCATTGTTTCCTTTAGGATTGGCCCCTTTGCTATTAATTTCCACGTATGGGTCTAGTTCTTCTGTCATATCTGCCATAAAGTTTGCCAATGTCTGGCCTTTGATTGTTATTCTGGGGTAGAATATAACTTTGTGTTCTCCTAGATCAATGGTCAATTCTTTGGGCAGCTAGACGCCTCTGGGTTGAGGAGAATTCGCTTGTTGGGCTGGTATGTGTACACCAAAACCTGATGGACTTTGAAGTACGATTGGAGTCTTCTAACTGAGTGGATAAGTGTGAGGATGAGTTTCTCCATACCCAAGTAGTTTTTCTTGGCTCCTTGGATACTTCAACTGACGTAGTACACATGAACTTAAATGTCTAGGCTTTATTCTTACTATATATGAGCTAACAATGTACGTCAAGACTACTAGATACATGTAGAAGATTTCTCCTGGCTTAGGGGCTGATAGAAGTGGTAAATGTTGTGGCTCTACTTTGAGTTTGTCATACGCTTTCCAAAAATCTATTGTCCTTGAGAACTTTTATGCTTTCCACAAGACGTAAAAAATGACAGGTGTTTTATATGGCCTTAGAGACAAAATGATTGAGCACAGCTAAGGATTCGATGAGTATTTTAACTTCTTTGACTGACAAGAATGGGATGGGGGTGGAGCGGTAAGGGTTGTATTGCTTGTATCTTTTACGAGTTGGCCTCAATGCCTTTATATGATACTTTGAATCCTAGGAACTTGTCTTCTTCTATTTCTATGGTGCATTTTTTAGGATTTAGCTTCATTCCGATAGACTGAAGTATGATAAGCATTTCTTCCAAGTTTTTTGGGAATTCCTTGAGGGTTATGCTTTTGGTGACAACGCCATCTACATAGATTTACAAGTTACTATTGAATTTGGAAGAGAATTCCTTGTTGACTATGCGCTGATAGGTGGCTCTTACGTTTGTTAGTCCAAATGACATTTTATCATAGCGAAATGCTCTGAAACCAGTGATGAACTTCATTTTCTTCGCGTCTTCTGGGCTTAATTAGATTTGATGGTATCCTTTGTATGTGTTGAGGAAGGTCATGGCTTCATACTCTAAGATAACTTCAAATAGTTGGTGGATCTTAGGTAATGGGTAGTAATCCTTCAGGCAATAATTGTTGAGATTCGTGTAGTCGACACATATTCGCCATCCTGCGCCCGATTTACTTTGCATGATAGGGTTAGCTAACCAGGTTGGGTATATGACTTCTTTGAGTATGCGCTCATGTACGAGTATTTTGACCTCGGTCTCTATGGTCGTATGTCTGTTGTGTGTGAAGATTCTCTATTGCTACTAGATCGGTTTGATAAATGGGTCTATATTGAGATAATATGTGGCAATGGATGGATTGATATCTTCCATGTCTTATACTGACCAGGTAAATGAGGTCTTGTTTTTATGTAGTGTTGATATCACCTTTTCCTTGACAGTTTCTGGCAGCCTGGGAGGTCGTCGCCATACCTCTCAAATATGTAATTTATAAGCCCTATTGCTCACTAAATATAACTAAGTAGATAGTTTGGCAAGTCGGGGTCATCCACAGAGAAGAGAGATATTTTCAAGTGTCGAAGCATGCAATGGTGAATATAGGCCTAGATATATATATATATACACATAGATTTATAAAAGCAA
>JAULKK010015482.1:0-10071 GCA_032355705.1 Rubia peregrina
GAGAAACCTGACTGATACCATGATAGAATGTAAAACCCACAAATAATTGTGGCTGTGTGTATTCATATATATACTGAAGTATAAAGGGTATACAAGGCTGAATCAGATATGGAAAAAGGATATATACAAAACCAATCAGAAAAGCTATTCATTTCTTAACCTGATTCTAATTTATCTAACATTCTATTAGTTACCTCTTTTAAATCCATTTGCTGCTACACACAGAATTATACACTCTGGGCGGATGCTAACTTAACTTCTTCTACTGCTAAGTTAATGCTGGAAAGAAGCTTAGATATAACATACTGATACCTAGATTATACATTATATATGGCTCTTTTACTCAGTAGCTTTCCTTTTTCTCTAGTATGATCTTATTGGATATCTGGCCTGAATCGATTAACACGAGGGGTGGAGATCGATTACATGAATCATATCCAAAAAGATCACTAGAGACACTTTTGAAGGGCGTTATAGACTCAAGACCTTCTACGGTGTACATCCTTAACTGATATATCCTTTTGGTTTTTTATTTGGGGTTTGGAGAGCTCAATAAATTGCTTCCACCAATGGTGGATGTTTTAATAATAATAAAAAGATTGTTACGTCTGTTTAGTCTATAACTCTTTGCGCATTATTGCTTGTCATTTTTTTTTACAATTATACACCAATAAATATTTATGAGTTGTCACGTTCAAAGCATAATAGATACCTTTGGTGTACAATACTCAGAAAAGTACACAATATCCTAATTAAAATGCAACATTGTTTCGGCGTTCTTTTGTTTAGTGCATGTTTTTACTCTCTGCTAAAGTCGCGTCCCTCAATATTTATCGGACCAACAGCATGCGAAGCAATGATAAATTTACAGTACTTATGCAAGGCTACAAATATTCTCGCATTGATGTAATCTGTAGTTTTCAGGCTGTAGAAAATTATATATAATATTTACATCAAATGTTTTACTAGGTGTGAGGTGAATCTGTCATGTGTTTCACAAATTTCACATTATTTTTCTAAAAAATCTCTCACCATGAATCTGTAAGTATGGAACTTCTGGAACACGTGGTAGAATCTGATTCACCCCACACCTACAACATTTGATAACACATAATTTTTTTGGACTAAGCAGTTCTTTTGGATTGAACGAAACATAATAGAATTCGTCTCCTGCGAGACCGTCTTACCGTAAGACCAAAGATTAAAGGTAAAATAGTAAAATAGCAAACCAAATTTGGGGGTAAAAGCATAAATAATTGGGACTCGGGGTTCTATAATGAAAACAACAAAAAATATAGGGACTAAATAGCAAAAAATGACTCATCACCTTCTTCTCGCCAGCTCCGCCATCAGATCCTCACCTCTCCTCCATTGGCTCCTCACTTCTCTGCCGTCGCCGCCTCACCTCTCTGCCGCCGCCGCCACACCTCTCTGGCATCGCCTCCTCGACTTATCCATTGTGCCTTGCCTCTCCGACATAATTCTAGCCTCTGGTCTAGAAAACTATACATACTAAATAAAAATATTCAAACATTAAATAGAATTACCAAAAATATTTTAACATCAATATTAAAATAGTTGAACATCAATATAAAAATTTAAAAGATCAATTCACAATATTAAAACATCAAGAATACATCAAATAAAAAGTTTAATATTTATAAATAAGGAATATCAATGTCAATTTTAAAATGACATGAAGAAAAGTTAACACATCAATAAAAGAAAACCAAATAGTGTTGAAAATATACATTCCACTGTTGTCGCATTTGAAAAAATTATTTGACGTTCCACTTCTATCCACTGATGTTATTATTTTTTACAAGATATTTACTGATGTAAAATGATATGTATCACTTTATGTATATTACAGATGAACAAGACATAAATCATCATACACTGACAAATCAAAATCGAAGGAATTCATTGAATTATCACTGATACAACAAATACATATAAAATTAGCATATAAAAATGTCAATCCCCATAACTATCAAATCATTAAATATCCTTTTGTACAAAAGGGTTCAAATGCCCTAAAAACCACTAACATAAAATTTGAATTTTTTAAAATCAAACTAAAACAACAACAATCTAGTATCTCGACTCTAACAAAAACATCATTCTCACACAATACATCCCAAACAATCAAATTCTATTATTTTCATAACTTGTTTTTCTTTGTTGCTTGCTTATTCACGAACTTGCATTCTCTCATGCTAGTTTCGAAGAAGATGGATCCACTATTTCATCAACGCAAAGATCAAAGTTTGATTTCGGTCCTCTGTTCAAGGGAACACCTCTGGGAGCATGATTCCTCATAGAATTTTTTAATATATCATCAATGACATGGTAGAGCTTTGGCTTGGAAAGTATTCCTGTGAAATAAACATAAAACATCACATATAGTGGTTAAAACATCAATATATGAAACTAAAACATCACAATAGCACCCATAACATGAATGACACTACATTGTGAAACATCAAATACAGTATTTAAAACATCATTAATAAAATTTTAAAATATTAAACAATATATGCTAAAATATCAAAAGAACGGAACTGAACATCAGTTGCATACTTAAATATGAAAACAACACATGATCGAACACTGAAATTATAACATTACACCAACACACCTAGCAATGCTTAGAGCTTAAACATGAAAGATCAAAGATAGAATCCGAAACATCAACAACAGTATCTAAAACATCACAGCTAAATTATTTTTTTACAGTTCCTACTTCATTCTCGATTGCAGCAACAACGGGCAAGTGTTCTTAAACATCTAAGAAACAACAACACAAAAACTACCACAAATAGTAACAAAATCATAAGATATCAAACACAATCAAAACTGCACATCAATTGCACACTTAAGCATGTAAACACCACAAGCATCAAACACTGAAATTTAAAAAAATCACATGCAGTAATTTAAAAAAACAAAATATGAAATTAAAACATCTACATTGTGAAACATCAAATATAATATTTAAAACATCGGTATCTAAAACATCACATCTGAAAAATAACAAAACTTATAAATCCTCATTTGTTCTCGATTATACCAACAGTGGGCATGTTTAGACATCTAAGAAACAACACAAAATTAGCACAAATCGTAACAAAACCCTAAGATATCACACACAATCAAAACTGAACATCAATTGCACATTTAAAACACTAACATCACACCAACATATATAATAGTAGTTAAAACCTAAACATGAAACATCAAACATAAAACCTGAAACATCAACAACAGTATGTAAAACATCACATCTGCAAAATAACAAAAATTTACATATCCTTTTCCCTTCTCGATTGCAGCAACAGTGGACAAGCATTCTTAGACATCTAAGAAACAACAAAAACAACACAAAATGAGCACAAATCGTAAAAAACCCCTAAGATATCACATACACACTCAAAAACAACAAAACTGCACATCAATTGCACACTTAAATCACTACAAGCATCAAATGCTAAAATTAAAACATCACACCAACACAGATAATAGTAGTTAAAACCTAAACATCAAACATAAAACCTGAAACATCAAACATAAAACCTGAAACATTAACAACAGTATGTAAAACATTACACCTGCAAAATAACAAAAATTTACAGATTCTCTTTCCTTTTCGATTGTAGCAACCGTAGACAAGCATTCTTAGACATCTAAGAAACAGCAAAAAAACACAAAAAATAGCACAAATCTTAACAAAATCCAAAGATATCACACTCAATCAAAACTTAACATCAATTGCACACTCAAGCATGAAAACACAAGAAGAATCAAACGCTGAAATTAAAACATCACACCAACACAGATAACAATACTTAAAGCCTAAAACATGAAACATCAAGAACTGTATCTAAAACATCACTGCTGAAAATTAAGAAAACTTATGAAAACTTCTTCTTTCTCTATTGCAGCGGCAGTGAGGCAAGTCTTCTTAGACATCTAACAAACAGAAGCAGCAACACAAATATTGGCACAAATCCGTAAGAACAAGTCACAAAACACAAAAAAATAGAGAAATTCCCAAATATTACTCAGTATAACCTACTTAGACCCTATAATATCACATGAACCAAAGAAAGTAAACAAAAATAAAAAACAATGAAAATATGCATAAAAATCATAGCGAAGACATTATCCGCGAAAATAAACACAAAACGAAGGTCGAATTGTGTTAGATCGCCAGAAATCTAAGCTTAAACCAGAAAAATCTCTGGAAAATGAATCGTAACTTCCTTGCGTTCATCGCAAATAATTGTGCGCAAGAAATATGGGAGAAAATGGAGAAAATGAGCGGTCGAATTGAAGGAAGATGGATGAGAAATGGAGAGGAGAGAGAAGAAGGAGGAGGTACGCTGAATAAGAAATGAGAGGAGAGAAAAAATGTTAGAAAAATATGGGAGAAAGAAGAGGAAAAATTGATATTTATACCTGGACTTAAATGTAATTTTTCAAAATTTCACATCCAACCATTGAACTTTTAAACCTTCAATTAAAACCCCATGCTGAATTCTTTGCAATTTAATCCATGGTCTCAATATAAGTTTGTCTTCTACAAGACTTTGTCAAAAGAATGCGGCACCTACATTATGTTATTTTTAATAATGGAAGGAAATTGTATTTAAACTAAAGAGAAATGATAATCAAAGAGCTGAATGAATCTATTATGAAAAATTCAATTTGTCTTAATTACCATAGTTTTTATCATATATGAGATTGTGGAAAAAGATTAAATTCACATCCCTGATAATTAACACTTGATTACTTTTAATATAAGGTTTATGATTTGAATTCCACAACGATGAAATTCACAATTCAATTAATTCTTTCTGATGCTTATTGAATAGTGGATAGTAGACATTACCGGTAGTGTACTACTGTTCAGATGCAGATCCATTAGGGAGTTGAGGATGCTTCAAGCCCCGCCAGAAAAAGATTAGTGGGAGTAATTTTAAATTTCTTTTACTGCCATTCTCCTCTGATATGAGAAAAATTATGTTTTCAAATTATTTTTCTACCAGTCCCGCCGAATAAATTTCCTATATTCATCCCTACTGTTGTAATTTATCTTCTCTCTATAGAGTACCCCATCTGCCCCAATTCAAATTCTACAAAAAAAAATTCCAGTCAAAATTTGACCATATATTTAAACAAATATATAAGCAATAATATTATCGTATGAGATACTGTTAGATTCATCATAACGAATTCAGTATGTCAGTAATAATTAAGTTAGACCAGAATAATCCTGCTAATTTTGTTTCTTCGAACTACAACTTGAAATAATTTTTAAAATCAAATAATACAAATTTTTAAATATAATGTAATGTTTTCGGGAAATAGATAATATTACTAAAGAAAATAGATATCGAGTTATAATAAGCCAAGATAGGGAAGAACTAGAAGTAAATTCACAAATTAGAATTTGAATGGTTAATCAAGTGAGAAAGAGTAATTAAAGTTTATAATTAAATAAAAATTAGTTGTATAATAAATTAGCTAGAAATCTCAATAATTATTGTAATCTTATGGAAAGATATGATTTCAACTAAAATCAAATTAATAATTGTGTGCATGTTACAAAAAAATAAAAAATAAGAACGATTAAAATAATTTTCATAAACTAATAAATAAATATAGATAAAAATAAAATAAAATAAAAAGAGAAAATTAATACAAAAAAGGAAAAAAGAGGGAAAATGTAAATGAAATGGGGGGGGGGGGGTTTCCAACCCCACCCCAGGGACATACACGTCCCTTATTGAAATAGTGGGAAAGGCAAAAGCCTTGTCACCACTTTAGCCCCTATTAAATAGAAACATCAAATCCCCACACTTGAACTTTACTCGTCATCGAGTAAGAAAAGATACAAGCATAATGATAATCTCACATGTCCCTATCCTAATACTACTATTCCCCAAAGCAAAACCTTACAAAACTCTCAACTTTCTAGTCCCCCAAAAGTGTATAGCACACAAACCCTTCTTTCCTAATTCTACCCATATATACTATCACTTCCCTAAACTATAAACAAAAGCTAAAGGTATCAAGTGAAGCTAAAAACCATGTATCAAATATTCAACATAAGCTTCATTTTATACCAATCACATATATACCCAAAAACAAAATGAAGCGTACCAAAAATCAAGAATGTCATACCTTGCTTCGTTTTCCCCACTAACTTATCCAATCCCAAGAAGAGTCATGATGTTATGCTACCCGATCAACCAATTTTTTCAACCTCAACCTTATGACTCCAATGCCGGCAAATGGGTAGATCGTAACAAAATTCCCTTTTCTTTTCTCTCTTTCTCTCATTTTGCCTAGGAGACCTTTCGAGTTTTCATCCTAGCCCCACATCATGTTTCTTAGGCTCACATCTCACCCATATTTAGCCTCTCATTTTTGCCTAGATCGCGCTTTCGGGTTTTTGACCTATCCCCCAATGTTGCCTAAGCCGCCCTCTTGGGTTTTCAACTTAGTGGGTTCATTTTTATTCCTTTTTTTTCCAAAATTTTCAAAAGTTATGGATTTACATCATAAGCAAAAGAAAATACCATAAAGAAATTCTACGGTATCCAAATCCAAAAGTAAACAAGTAAATCCAAAATAAAGAAAACTATCATCCAAAAGTGAAATGAACATCCAAACAACATAAATCCAAGTTCACACAAAAGTACGAACTACCCCCTCCCTACACTAGAATCCTACATTGCCCTCAATGTAAACAGAACAGGCCAGAAAGATAAGACAAATCAAAGCAGGGGGTATACGCCAGAAATAAATGCTCACTGTCCGTGTCCGGAGGAGGAACCACCATCTCCATATCGATGCTGGTAGTCTGCCATCCAAGCCTCATTGCACATGCGTCGCTCCCTACCCCTCGCTGCTCTAGGATCCTATCCCGAGAAGCCTCTAGCCTATGCCTGCATATCCGATGTGGTCGATCTTCTCGTTCACGTATTGGAGCTGGCACGACATGTACGAACTATGGTCGTACATCATACTATGCAGGTGAGAAATCAATGCTGCCAAGTGCTGCTGAGTGGGCTCATAGCTTGCTCGCATCAGATCCTGCATCATCGGAGACATAGGTGGTGACTGGGCCTGAGGTCGGTGCGGAGATGAATGTGGCGGCTGATGTTGTGATGGGTCCTGCTGTGGCTGCTCCATGGCAAATGGAATAGCTGCCTCATCTGAGTTGATGGGGAGGTTCCTAAGCTCCCGCTCAAACCCTCTGCGGCACTCCCTATCTAGCTCAATTGCTAAATCAGCTATGGGTGTGTCCCACTCCAGCTTTATACGCTGGAGCTGCGGAAGTTTCATGAAAGGTACACACCCAACCCCGTACAACCACTGAAGGACTGTGAATCAGCTGTGGTCTTGATCAAATGTAATTTGACCATCTTGGTCAGCGTGATGCGGTAAGATGATCCTGGTAATCCCTTAGGCAACTCAGCACCCAAGTAATCTGCTAACAACGTAATCATGCCGCCTGTCTAAATGCCACCCCTCTTCTTCTTGGATACCTCAAAAATCCGCTCGATGTATAGATCTGCCTAAAGTATGAAGCTCGTTCCCTCACTAGTCCACTCCCAGAGAAACTGGATCTCATCATTGGGGACATTCGTCGCCTCAGCGCGACAAAAGATGGTGGAAGATAAGAGGCGGTGCACATACCGCAGCGCTGGATGAATTATCATGTTGTTCTTATCGCAAACATTCCTGGGCTTCTTTACGACGGCGTACTAAAATAAGAAGCTCTCCTCCATAGTTGGGGTGCGCATCTCTTGGTAAAGTCTAGCTCTGATCTCATCGGTGTTCCACCCGAATGCTGCCTCAATGTCGGACAATGTCATCTCGTAGGATCTGCCATTCAAGTGGAATCTGATGAAACACTCGCAGGGCATCCCGTCCACCTCTGTATATATCTTCACCGTGGACAAGAACTCCAAGGTGTACCGGGATATGTCGGCGCCCCCGATATAAGAAACCTTCTAGACCCTTTTTTTTCGAGGAGACATAGGATCGGCACCCTGAGCTGCAATGAATCCAGAGTCTGCTCGTCACCGAAGGCTATCTCCTGGATCCTCCTAGTGGACAAAATGTCCCATCCTTGAGCGTAAGAGCTAGTGATCTGATGCAGTCCCATAAATTGATCAGGGACCGACGCTGGTAAAGGCTCAGGTGCTGGAGGAGGAGGTGGTGCTGACAGACCCGCTCTGACTCCCTTCTTCAATGCCATATCTCTGTTCAATATATCAAACACATCAGAGGCATAAGGAAATAAGAAAAATAATAACCACTCGGATGTTTTATCAAAATATAATATTTACACCTACTAATAAGCAACTTACAAAAATTAGCAAAACGAATGTAAGTTGATGGGCATATGATAAAGCCTTGCATACCACTAACTATACTATGCCAAAACAAAAACTATGTAGCCTAAATTAAACTAAACTAAAATTAGAATGTTGCCACAATAAGCTAACCTAAACCAGGCCAAAACATTCAAAATTGAGAAATAAAATAAAATAAAACCTAAGTCCAATGTACATCTAGAATGACAGCCAAAATTCCCATCATCATCAAAATCACATTATCAAAATCACAGCCAAATTTACATCCTAAAGGCTAAAACAAAAAAAATTCAGCAAAATCACAGCACAATATTAACAATCACAACCATAGAATCAATTCTAAACCACAATACTCACAGCCAACAATTAAAGATCATATCACAAACATAATCACATCTCATTCATAGCTAAAATGAAAATCACAATCCAAATCACAAGTCCAACCAAATTATTAATTCAAAAGGAATTGGTTGAAGGAATATACCGAATTGAAACTAACGATGATGAATGAACACAACCCACAACAAAATCGACCCTGTGGTTCAAATATTTTGAAAACCTAGAGTTTTGGGTATTGGAGGATTAGGGGCTCAATGTGAAGATTGGTATGCAAAATGGTGAGAGATGGATGATGGAAAGTGATTTAATGGGTTGGAGTGCTAAAATCCAGCCAAGAATGGTAGTAACGGTGGTGGAGATGGGCGAAAATGGCGGCGGATGATTGAAAATGGGCAGAACGTCCCATTTTTTTGTTTCCTTTTATGAAAGATGTGCACGATCGCGATGAGGGTGTCGTGACTGGCGACAGTGTGTTGTGACTCGCGATGCCTCCATCACGATCGCAAATGTTTGGCACTGGAAGTTGTAAACTTCCCCTGTCCGTCGCGATCGCAATGTGGCTGTCGCGACTCACAAAGGATACCGTCGCGACTCGCGACAAAGCCATCGCGATCGCAAAAAGTAGGGGATTATCTTTCAAAAAAAATCAAACTTCCAAACTTTCTCCATTTTTTACCTCATGCAAAATCACATCAAAAAGACCACTGAAACAAGAGCAACACAAAATCATGAAGAAAACAATGACAAAAATTAAAGAGTGAACAAAAATCAACGGAGAACCATGAATGATTCTCTGGATAATCAAGACCAAGTTTATTTAACGTCGTCGACACGACTTACCTCCCTTATTGGAGGTTACTCAATGATCGGATCAAGAATGTCTCCTCCTCCCCTATCCGGCTCAAAATAAGGGGGACCCACATTCTCCTTGATCAAAACTCTCTGCACAAAGTTTAGTGCTTCCTCATGGTCTCTCAACATGTACATGAGCTTACTCATTTGGTCCATGGAGAACTCAACTGAGCGAACAACTGGAGGTTTTTCCCTTTCAGCAAAAGATGCACCTTCAAGCATCATCGGTGGTGGTTTTCACTCTTCCACCGAATCCTTCTTACAGGAAGGAGTAAAACTTACCTTTTTCTTAGGCTTCACCTTGGACCAAAAGAGTGTGTTTGAATTTACTCTCCCATGAGAATGTCTGCTATAGTTGTTTTCCTTCAGGTTAGTACTAACAACATTTCCAATCACAGCTTTATCCATGACAACAATTAAGGAACTACCGTTGGACTCAGAAACATCTTGCTTTTCACAATTAATCACATTCAAAGCTTGGAAAGAA
>JAULKK010015492.1:0-10071 GCA_032355705.1 Rubia peregrina
CTGTGTGATAATAATAGTGCTCTCTTTCTTGCTCAGAATCCAGTTTCGCATAAGAGAGCCAAGCACATTGATATTGATTGTCATTTTGTGCGTGAGATAGTGTCTTCATGCAAGTTCAAGATTGCTTATGTTCCTACTGGTCAACAACTTGCTGACATCTTTACAAAGGGTTTACCTCGTCCTCAGTTTGAGTTCTTCGGGACCATGTTTTGCGTTTCGAAAAGTCTCGCGCTTCGCTTGAGGGGGGTAATAGAATATTAGACAAATTAGAATCAGGTTAAGAAGGGAATACCCTTTCTGATTGGTTTTGTATATATCATTTTCCATATCTTATTCTATCTTGTATACCCTTTGTACTCACTATATATATGAATACACACAACCACAATTATTTGTGGGTTTTACATTCAATCAGCCACGCAACATTTCCTCCATTTTTCATTTCTAATATAATTGCAGTCAACATAATTAGTGAACATATTAACATTACGATGATGACATTTTAATATTGTATTTACTTTCTACCTTTAAATGGGTTTTTTCCAAATTTAAATATTATATTTTAAAGTTAAAACAAGTAATAATATGTATTTTAATGTGAAAATAAAAAATTTACAATATTTAACTATTAATTAATTTTAAATTTTGCGTGTAATTTGACAAATGCAGTTTATAAAAAAAATTAAAATTTTGAATTGTCTATAACTTATAAAGAATATGCCTTTAGGAGACCTTCTTTTTTCATTAAAATTAAGTTTGTATTTATTTAATTTTAACAAAAAAATATGTGATCTTAGTACTAAATTGAAATGATGTGAAAAGAAAATGGGTGTTAGAACTTAGTTTCAAATATTTAATATCAAATTATTCTCATTTATTTTTTGAGAACTATAAATTTTAAAGTGCCTGTATTTAAAATAGTTAGGTGCGTATAAATATTTTATCGTTTCTACAGTAAATAATGAGTGTATGCATAATTTTATGTTTTACCAGTAACATTAATTCATCCTACAAGTTTAGGATCAATGCATCTTTATTTATCCTATATTTAAACTGAAAATCATACCTAAATCATTATACTGGTGCAAAAAATTAAAAATAAAATCACTACCCTGCCCCCAATATGTAGGTCTGGTTCCGTCACTGGGTTCCACTAAATTTCAATAGATTAAATAGTAGTGTCTCCTAATTTAGTCTCAGAGTAGATATTTATATGTAATTTACTTATTTGTAAGTAATTTTTTAAACAAGAAAAAGAGAGAGCATAGATTATGTAATTTACCAACTTTGTGATTGTCGTTTATACGTCTTATTTTAGTTGTGGAAAAAGGAAGAAGTAAACATACTGGTGTAATGATACGCGGTTTAAAGAGGGTTAATTTTGTTGTCGGGCTCATCTATGCTGCATAAAAATATAAAAATGAAACCAGTCTTTTAAAATATTTTTCAAAAGATTCCTTGCTAAAAGTACATAAATTGCATTAATATAAGTCCAGCTTGCATAGTAAACTTCACTCGACAATAAACTTGACTGAGACAAAAAAAATACCTGTCAATAGTTTCAATTCACAAATATATTACTAGTTCAACGGACGGCCAAAATAACAGCTCTAATGTGACAAAATATTATTTTATGCAGTCTAAAATTTATGCAAGGGTTTAATATGATATTATTATAAATTTTCCTTTGGATGGGTTTTTTAAAAATAAAATGAAAAAGTGGAAGACTTAAATTGTAAAAATAGAAAATTATGGTCTACATATAAATCTCACAATTTCAGATATTTATTTCATTTTTCATTTTTATTTATGCCTGATTTCAACGCCGGATATCGTAAACGACCGTCGGAAACCGCCATCACCTGTTGAATTCCCGCCTCCACTGGTTCTTCTCGGTTTTTGGCCGCCGATATCCGTCTTCCACCTGTGATTTCCATTTTTCGCCGCCAATCTGAGCAGCGGTTGCCGGAAACTCGTGCCTCTGCCAGCAGATCTTCGCCGGATGTTGCGGAGAAAGAACTCGTCGTCTCCGAGTTTGCATGTCGGGCATTTTTCGTGGCGTGGAGAATCGGAGCTAGTGGAGAATCCCATTCGATACAGATGTTGAGGCGGGAAAGAATCCGATTTCAATTGGATTTACTGACAGCGTCTCCAATTGGAGTCCATCTCCGATGCAGAGAATGCGGCGGAGTTGATGCGGAGAAGTTGATGCCGCTGTCTCCGAAGCTCAGTGAAAGCTTCTCCAGTGGTTGTGGCGCTGCGCTTGAGATTCACGCGCTCCAATGGAAGAAGATTCGAGCGCGTGTTCAGGAGTCGCAGGCGCGTGTAAACAAGCGCATGGAGGTCGCCGGCGGAAAACCTCTGCTCGCCAGAGCTCGCGCGGAAACCTCTGCTATAAGTTTTTTCAAAATTTTTTGTTATGATGATGTGATGATGTTTCTCTAAATAATTATAGTTTGATCCTAAAAGTTATTGAAATGAGATTTTTCTTGATTGGTCTAACCGTAAGTCGGTCTAACATGAGACTTTCTCTAATGATAGAGTTTTACCAAAATAAAAGTTACTCCCTCTGTCCCAGCCAAACCTACAGAGAGAGAATTTTTTTTAAAATTTTCAATGTGTGAAAACTCCATTTAGCCCCTGTCTTCTTCCTTTCATTTGTACATCTCACCACCATCCCGTCTTCTTCCTCCGTCTCTCTCTGCCAGCACACCACCAGCACACTGTTAGCACACCACCAGCACAACCGGCAGCACACCACCTTTTTCAACCTCTCACCACTACCCCCACCACCCAACCACCAACTCGTCTTCTTCCTCCGCTTCTCTCCGCCAATACCACGCCAGCACACCATCCTTTCAACCTCTCACCACTACCCCCACTACGCCCACCACCCCTCACCCTTACCTGCACCGAATGAAGCAGCGGCACGATGAGACCTCGCTTAGGCGTCACAATCGCAACGGCACGGCAAGCTCTCGCCTGAGGCGTGGTGACCGCAGCGGCGAGCCCTCGCCTAAACAGCGCTGATTTAAGCATTTTGAGTAGCGACATATTTGAGCCCTCGCAACCCCATCGATTTTGAGCAACGGCGGATTTGACAGTGAGGCGGAAGCAGATTTGATAGTGAGGCGGAGGCGGTGCCGGATTTGGCAGAGAGGCGGAGGCGGACTGGACAGAGAAGCGGATAGAGTGAAAAATTTGACAGAGAGGCGGATTGACAGAGAAACCAAGGGGAAATGAGGGAGAGACAGAGAGAGGCGAAGGGAAAATGTGTGAGAGAGAGATGGGACTAAGTACATCAATTTCATCATACCCCATGCGGATCATACTCCCTCTTTTTACCATTAATATTAAATATATATATTTTTTATATTAGTGGTTACCCCATTAAAAAATTTCTAGATTCGCCACTGACCGGATCAATAATTGATTTTAAACTTTGAATCGGGAGGATATGACTTTTGAGCAGCAATATGTATTTACTTGACCGTATCATGTTTGAAAAGTAAACTTTCTTAGCTGCTTATCTAAATCCAACTTGCAAATCGATGTATTAATTTATTCTTCCGGGGTTTTAAAGGACTGATGTGAGAGGAATTATTTTATTGTAAGTATAAATACACATATTAAAATGATAATTTTTCCAGAAGAAGTATATGCAAAAATATTTACAATTTCAAACAGATTTGATATAAGATACTCATGAAATTAGCCAATAGCTGTTCGAGAACAAACGATGAGTAGTAAATTCAACCGGTTTAAAGAATATTTACGGGTAATAATATTGTGTTTGTATTCATGCTCTGGGTTACATTATATACTAGTACAGAGGACCTAAATCAGACTAGAAAATGAATTCTAATCTAATTACAAGTACAAGTAATGTTACAAGAATATTCATATGTTAATATTCATATTCCTTAATACCATGTTTTGTACTCTTTCGTTACTTACACTAGTTACATAGAATATAGGAAGTGGGTTTTTTTATTACACTTTGTAATTATTTTGTTGTATAAATCAGAACCCCATTAAACAATAAATGAACGTCATTACAAAATACGTGAACCTCAGACATTATTAACTGCTTGTATTATATCAAAGTTATGCAGAAAGAAGAAATGCAGAAGAATGTTATATTTCAAAAAACATTTCAAATTTCCTCTTATAAATAAGAGGGAATTTAAAGAGGTTGCTTATTGGAAAGAAGAAAAAAAGAGTTTAGGTGAAACGATTACAGCAGTTGTTAAGTGCATTAAAAGCAACAAACTTGTACAGTAAAGAACCTGAATAGTAATAACTAAGCATTAAAATTAGACAATGTCATTATAATTTAAATGAAACCCATACCAAAAAAAAACCTCTACTATTCCCAATAACTTGGTAAAAGAAAAAATAAACTAAAACATCAATTCTGAAAACACAACCTGGAAATCAAATGGATACTTTAAATCATCAATCTTCAAATTCAACAACAAAAATAGAATTTAATACATAAAAATCTAAGCACCTCCATTCATCAACAAACCATTACAAATTCCAAAACTAAGTAGCACTACAACTACACATTCCCATCAACATTTTGGCTGTTATTGATACACCTAAAAAGGTCAAATGGCAGCATATCAGCAGCCCTGTCTTTCCTGCAAGCACTGCCTTGATCATTTAATCAATCTAAAAAAGTTGAAAAGCACTAAAATAATCATCTGGAAGCATTTCAAATGTTGGGTGGACATCATTCACAAGACCCTCTTTCACGGGAACAGTCAGACCTTCTTCTTTTTCCTCTTTAACTGCTTATGTCATTGCCTTTTTAAAAGATTCAGCAAATTGTTCACTTGCAATTAAAACGATCCTCTTGAACTTCTTCATAGCAACTTCCGAAGGCTACCAAAACAAAAATGGAAGAAAAAAAAAATTAGAAGATCATAAATATCAGATCATCTTAGAACACAATAAATGAACTAGCAATAAAAAAACAGTAAACCTCTTCACGAATAATTTGAAGCTCAACAATAAAAATATCACGAATAATATGAAGCTCAACAATAAAAATAATAATACTGCAGCTTCTTCGAATTAATTGTAACAACATCAAAAGAACAACCAAACAAAAAAACTTAAACTCGGTACCATCAAGAATTTAAACCGAACCTTAATAAATCAGAAACTCATCAAAAAAATCAACACCATCAAGAATCATAAAAGTAAAAATCTCACCAAACAAAAACTGAACCTCATAATAAAATATATGTACATCAACATAGAAAAACAAAATGTTGATAAAAAAGGAACTGAAATCAATTAATAAAAAATCTTACACTTTTTGCAGTGCACTCGATTTCCTCATCATCCTCCACACCAACAGGAAAATAAAGCTCAATGGAGAGTTGGTTGCTGCTCTTCGAAGATGATACTCCTGCAGTAGAAGAAGGATGCTTTCTGAGCAGAATATAACCAACTAACACTCCATTGTCACTCAATGGAAATTGATGGCTACTTCTAAGGAAACCAACGTAACCTCTACGTTGATATCAATAACAACGCTTCTTCACAATTTTGGTATACCGGGGTTGGTGTAATGGAAGGTCAATCGGATCACTAAATTATGGAATTGGATAGCGGTAAAAGAAAGCAAGAAGTGGGATGATCAAACATGCATTCACAGAATTGAATTTCTATGAATGCTTAATCCTATAAATACTTCCAGAAAACCACTTCCACAAAAATCCGCACCAATCAAAACTAGAAATCTGATTAACATCTTATGAGGAACTCACTATCTGCAAATATGCATTGCTACAACCAATATGAGCTAAAAAACACGCCAAGGAGAACATCACGAAAACGCGTTTAAACTTAGGAATTTGACCTTCCCTCAACAAATATGGGATAACACTATATAAATCCTTCATATTAATAATCTCATCCTTAATCGTTCTTTTTTTCAATCCACCTAAGCCTAATTGAAAAATCATGAGTAGCATTAGCCTTCCCTAAACACTTATTACTCACCTCAATAACAGCCTTATCAAATATAGGAATTTGGAAGGTGTCAACTATGTCATTCTTATCTAGCGGATATCTATCACTACTAACCTCCTGGACTTGGGTAGTAGAATTGAAGTTCTGCATCAGATTTGGAAACAAATTTTTAAGCACGTTCAACAGTTTTAATCTGAGATGGTTTCGGCTCTTCCAATACCTCAACAAATTTTAAAATCATGGAAGTGGTCTTTAATTTAGAACTGAGGAAATAAGTAGGAAAAAAGAAGAACCTCGGTTAGTGGGACATGAAACCACAGCAAAAGAGGACAAAATATCATTACGAACTACCATAAAAAAAATTCAAAATCACAATTTCTTCAAAAATTTCCACCATGAAGATATGCATCAGAACCCTCATTATATAAAATATGAAATTAAAAATGAAATGTAAACCTCTTTATGCATAACATAAACCTCATATGAAAAGCAGAAAACATGAACCACAAAATAAAAACAAAAATAAGACTTAAGGTCTAAAATAACCCTTTGTTTTGGTCGAAAGTGTCAATCTAAATCTGTAAAATCTGAAAGTGCAATTTCAACCCTATTATTTAGTCGAAAGTATCAATCTAACCCTAAAAACTTGAATTTGACCGGAATTATATGAATTGACCATTATACCCTTATTTAAAAAATTAAACATTTAAAAAATTGGAAAAGACTATACTACCCATACAAACTTATCTTCTTCTTCACCTAACATAAACAAAACGAAAATGGAGTACTATGAACATGGGTTTCTGAAATCTGTGCTATTTTGAAGTCTGTTTTTTTACAAACCTATATTCTTCTCACAAAGTTTTGTCGGCGTAGCCTCCTCAACATTAATCTCCGACGGACGAAACCTGTTCAACATTAATCACCGAAATCTGAAGGGCATTTCCCCAGCGGACGAAGATGACACAGGAAGGAACCCTGCCTTCCTCCACTACGGCCGCCCGAACTTCCAACTCAAAATCCACCATCAGCTCCACCGCGGCCCTCTAGTGGCTGAGGAAACGATGGTTTCCTACAGCCATGTCACATCGGCAGAGAAATTCGTGTCGCCAGTGGCACTGGATCAGGGTGCAAGGAGATGGGGCTTGGGTCGAGCTCGGTAGCCAGTGCTACAGGTTTCCGACAAGGACTAGTGGTGGTGTTGGGATTTAGGGGCCTTCGGCACTAAATCTGGGCACAAGGCGATGGAGCTTGAGTCAGGCTCTTCCGTCGGAGGTGCTAGTTTCCTGGCAAGGACGAGTGGCGGTGCTTGGATTTAGAGATGAGAAGTGGTGGTGCAAGGGTTTAGAGAGGATATCGTGGTTGTGGTGGTGCTGGGTGGTGGTGCTAGCTGAGGAGGTGGTGGAGGTGTTGGTCCAAGCAATGGTGGCGGCGGCGGATGAGGTTGTGGTGGCGCCGTATAAGGTGGTGGTAGGAGGTCCTTCAGAGATTAAGGGGATTTTCGGAAATAGATATGATATGGATAAACCATTTTTGAAAGTATGAATATTTGCGAGTTTGGGCTGGGCGGGCGGTGGTGACTGACTCCAGATTCCAGCAACAAACTCCAAATTCTGGAGGCCGCAGGAGGCAGCACGACAATTTTGCAGAGGGAGAAGAAGAACTCCAAGGTCATTTTTTCATTGAATTTTTAGATTAGGGATATTTAAGTCATTTTAGGTTTAGTCAATGCTGAAAAATGCCAAGTCAATGTCGGAATAGTGCGAAAAGGTTATATCGGCACTTTGATGTAAAACTTAGGGTTAGAATCGCACATTTAGATTTTACAGGGTTAGATTGACACTTTCAGAAAATAATAGGATTAGATTTGTATTATAACCTTAAAAAATAGTGTACCTTCTTAAACATTCATTCGTAGAACTTTTTAAAATATTTTAAAAACTCGGAACCATCAATAAACATACTATTCAACATTTTACATCAGCATAGAACATCTGAATCAAAAAAAGTAAACCTCATAATCCCACTGCTACAAAAATGTATTATGTTGACACGTAAAAGTGTTATGAAATTATACATACATATATAACACTTTTTAGTATCCCATTACAAAATAACAATAATAATAGAAAAAATGATGACAACATAAACAAAACCCTTCCATCTATGAAGTTTGGGGAAAAGGTGAACAGAATAAAAGGATATTACAAAAGAAAAATAAATAAACTATTCAATAAGAAGAAAACTACCTGCAGTAACAGAGACGAGTCAATAAAGCATAAGGTTGAGCATTAAGGACAAATGAATTCCCTTCTTCTATGACTTGCTGAGCTAGTTCGGGTAATGTTGCTTCAAACCAAAAAATTACCATACTAGATTCGCTAACAACTTTTGAATTTAAAGACTTCAATACAAATGTTTTGGCATCATTATTTTTCCAGTATGGTTTCTTACTTGCATACACTAATTAACAAGAAAACATTAAATGTAAAATTTTGAAGTTATAATCATCCAAATAATGGGACGACAATCATCTCAAAAACTAAAAAATTCATACATGCCATTCATAGGCATTCTGAAATCAAATATACAACAATCCACCAATAATCCTTTGACTCAAAAGTTTCATCATGACTAGGATCCAAAAGTCGTAATATTCATCATAATTAGGAATATTTTTTTGCAAAGTTTGTTGCCGCCAGTTCTATCTTGTGATTTCTTGTTCACTACATTCTTCAGCATTTCTGAGAATTATTAGTGATGAGAGCAAGTTCTTTAATACCATCATCACTATTGGATTCATGGTTGTTCCGTGATGAAGATGCTTAGAAGTCCAACTTCTTCCGAGATTTCTTTGCAGGCTGTTCCATTATCAACTCATACGTCTTTAGTGATCCCATTAGTTCATCCAAAGTCATGGTGGCTACATCTCTAGCTTCCTCTATTACTGCAACCTTCATTGCAAATCTTTTGGGCTGTGATGTCAAAGTCTTTTTCACCAATTTTGATTCCTTGTAAACCTTTCCCTGTTGATATGCCATATTAGAGATATCTCTGAGTTTTCCATTAAATGAAGCAATCTTTTCTTCCTCCTCCATCTTTAGCTTTTCGAACTTTGTAGCCAACATCTGTAGTTTTTATTCACGTACACTACTTGTTCCTTCATTCACAGTCTGCAAAGTATCCCAAGATTTCTTTGCCTGATGACATGTAGATATAAGTTTAAACTGGTCTTCATCCAGCGTTGTGAATATAGCATTCAACGCCTTTGAGTTTGCTAATAAAGCCTTCAGTTCATCTGGGCTCCAAGTTGACTTCTCTTTAAGAATTTTCTTCTTCGTACTTTATTCCCCTTCTTTCTCCTTGGAGCTAGATTCGGCATCCTTGGTTGGATGGCTCCATTTCGTTTCAACCAAGTGCCAAGCCAATTCATCCAATAAGTTGATAAACACTATCATGCGTTCCATCCAATAATTTTAGTTGGTTCCTTCCATCAGTGGTGGCCGAGACACCGAAACTCTTTCTTTGGTCGCCATGGTAAAATCGGATCACACTTTCCTTGACACAATCGATGTATGAATAAGTGACCAAGCTCTTGTACCAAATGAAATTTTGGTTTCACCGTTTTAGCTTATTTATTAAATCTGTGTTCCAACATAACCTATCTAACCAAGCATGTAATGAAAATAATACAATAACACACAAGACTTGGTCACGAAGTTTGGTGAAATTCACCTATATATGCAGGACCTGCCCAAGTTCTGAATGAATCAACTAATCAGAAATATACATTACAAAGTACACCATACAATTATACTTATCTTCTAATTATAAAAGTGTGAATTCTGCAAGCTCCAAGCTCCCCTTGCTACCAATCCACCTTGATCATACTCCTCCTGACCTCGAAACACGACGACGCTATATCTCCTCCTCCCAAGGAATTAAGGTATACATTCGGAACTTGATGTGACGTCAAATGCATGTATTTTCTGAGGCATTTAACATATCTTTTGTTATCTTTTTGTTGGAATATTGCTAGATTTAGGTATGTTTACATCATAAGGGGTTTAGATAACCATTTTT
>JAULKK010015502.1:0-10070 GCA_032355705.1 Rubia peregrina
AGTTCTTGGATTACTTATTCAAGGTTGTCGGTTAATTGAAGACATTATGAAGAACACTTTACTCTTTTTCCCATTGGTTTTTTTTAATGAGGAAGTGTGATCGTTGTAAAACATTTATTTTTGTTTTTGGACTAATTATTTTCGGCCATGTGGGCCTTAGGAGAGTATCTAAAAAATATACAGTCCATTAGGGTTTACTTTATTCAGTTTTATTCTGATTAGAGTTAGATTTGGTAAGATGAGATAAGGTAATATCTTTCCAGTCTAATTCTAGATCAGTTTCGGCTGAATATAGGTAGTAGAATATCGTTAGGATTTGATTTTTTAATATTTTAGTTAGATATGGTTTTAGGTTCTTTAAGCTGCCATACAATTTGATTCAGTTTCTAGTTCTAATTAGGGTTTGAGATGGCCAAATTCTCCCATCTATTTAAAGAGGTTTGGCCGATGGCCATACACATAATTTTATACACAGATTATTCAAACTTTTGAGAAATTCTTATTATCTTCATTGTTGCTTAAACCTGCGGGCTATTTAAGTTTCAATACTCCCTTTATATTCATACCCTGCGGGCTAGACGTTTATAGAGAACCCTTGTAAGTGTACCATGCGGGCTAGATGCTTATAAGTCGTAGTTGAGTGTACCCTGCGGACTAGACGCTTGAACTGCGTGCAACTTGACTGGTTGGGCGAGATTTCCATCCAAGTTAAAGATCTAATATTCTACATTACAGAGTCTTCACAAGGAGATTCATATCACTAGCAATGAGTTGGAGACGTTTGATTAGTGATTTGGCCAGACCACTTTGTGTGTGTACATGAGCAACGAGATGCTCAATAAAAATCTCAACTGACATACGATAATCACCAAATGTTTGGGATGCTAATTCATCGACATTATCAAGTCTGATTTTACTGATCGCATGATCGGGAAATTAAGCTAGCAATTTGATTATCCCAGTGAGTAATTTAGCAAATTCCATATTTTGAGTTGATAACATGCATACCCGTGATAATTTGCTAGAGGCATATTTTATACCATGAAGTATCAAAATGGTCTACATGGTGGATGGATAGGTCCACATATATCACCTTGAATACATTCAAGAAACTCAGGTGATTCCGTTTCAACCTTTCCCAGTGAAAGCCTTGTGATTATCTTTCCAAGGGAACACGCTTTACATTGATTTTTTTCTTGAGGGATCTTCTGGTCCTTCAATGGATGCCTATGTGTACTTTCAATAATTATTTGCATCATAGTTGAACCAGGATAACCCAGCCGATCATGCTATATGGTAAATATTGAAGGTTTGATAGCTACCATATTTGATTCAGTTGCATTTATATGTGTGTAATGCAATACTGTATGGAGCATTGGTAGTTTTTCATGTATGTATTTTCCTTCCTGATTTATACATTGTGAGAAACATATATTTCATGGTACCTTCAGTTATAGACTTAGTATCAAATCCATGAGAATATATAACATTGAAACTAAATAAGTTTCTTTTGGACTTTGGTGAAAATAAGGCATCATTTATTGTAAATATTGTGCCATTTGGCAATGTAAAGTTTGCCTCACCAACCCTTCAATCAGATCTACAGGACCTAATATTGTATTCACAATGGTTTATGTTGGTTTTAACTTTGAGGAAAAACCTTTTATCCTTTAACATAGTGTGCATTGTTCCACAATCGAGTATGAAAAATTCTTTATTTTTAATACCTTGGTTGGCTTCACGATTAACTTTATCCATTTCACCACTTTAACTAAAAGTAAAACAAATTTTGATAAGAAAGATAATTATTTATAAAGTAGCCATCCTTTAAAGATAACACATTCATTGCTATCTATAAGAGATACAAATAAACATCGAATCATTTAGCTTCATTCTCAATAATATTTATACATTTCCCTTTCTTTTAGTTTCCACCATCAGTTTGTTCATCGAAATCACCAACCGTGTCAATGAAATCATCATTGAAATCCGATGCTTCGAGATGCGTGGATTCATTGAAGTTGACCTCCTTCACCTTCTCTTTTATGGACTCCTGGTAGAGTTTGCATAAGTGCTTCGGGACTCTGCAGACTCTTGACCAATGCCTTTTACCGTCACATTTGAAACAAGAGGTTCCAAAGATTTTTGATGAACTGGCATCTTTTCCCCTTTTGTGGTTCATGGTTCTTCTCGTACTGTTGCTTCCTGTGATAGTAGGTACCATACTTATAGGACAAGTTGTAACCACTTCGACAACTTCCATAACCACGACCACAACCTTGACCTCATCCATGGTCTCGGCATCTCTCTCGACCTTGAAAATAATTCTTGCATTTAGATTCGTCAAAGTTAACATCGTTTGCTTCAGGAAATGCTTTTGAGCCATTCGGGTGAGATTAATGATTCTTCATCAGAAATTTATTATTCTTCTCTCCAATGAGGAGACAAACAATTAGTTCAGAATATCTTTTAAAATCCCACACACAATATTGTTTTTGCAAGGTCAAATTTGATGCATGGAAAGTAGAAAGAGTCTTTTTCAGCATTTCAGTTTCAGTTACTGTAGCCCCACAAAATTTCAAGCGGGTTACTATTATGAACATTGCAGAATTATAGTCACTGACTTTCTTATAGTCTTGGAATTGTATATTGTTCCAGTTATCGCGTTAAATGGGGAGCATTACATATCTTTGGTGATCTTATCTTTCTTCCAAAGTTTTCTACAACTCACATGGTTCTTTCACAGTGAGATATTCATTTTTGAGGCTTTCATCAAGGTGCCGACAAAGGAAGATTAGAGATCTTTCCTTGTTCGTCCTTGATGAGTCATTCCCCTATTGGATTGTCACAAGGAGGTTCATTGACTCCAAGTGCATCTCAATGTTCGTTGTCCAAGGCATATAGTTGTTTTCACTGATCTCGAGTGGACTGAATTCAAAATCCACAAGATTTGACATGATGATAACTAATAGGGAAAATAAAATCATTCATTAGATTTAATTCAAAATACAGAAGTCTACAATGATTGTAATAAATAAAGAGAAATACAGGATTATGACTACTAGTGAAGGAGAACGAAATTCTTCTGGTGAAACATCTACGGTGAGAATACTAACATGTAATACAAAAAGAATTACGGCAACAAAAACTAATATTAGTCTAGACATTTTATCAGTAAATTTTGGTGAATTTAGAATGAAAAATATACGAGGTATACGGAAAATGTGGTTTTGTATCATTGGATGTCTTCGTATTTATACTGTAAAATATAGCCGTTTATAGCCATTATATTACCGCTGAAAATATAGTCGTTTAATAGCCGTTATATTGATTAATTATAGTTACCTGTTAAGAGTAGATTAGCAATGTAATGTCATCAAATAAAAATAGTCAAACATATTAGAGTCATAATTAATCATAGAAGTATTAAAATGAAGCCATTAAAGATTGGTTAAATGTAGATCACACCATTTTTAATATAAGATGACAGAGCCTCCTGCGTGTAGAAATAAGGTGTTATGTAGTTAGAAAGTTAGAAAGTTAATTATTTTAAATCACATCACGTTACCATAAGGTGGCAAATCCTCCTGTTTACAGTATGGTGTTATGTAAAAATTTAGACAGTTAGTTATTATAAATCACATCACATAATTATAAGGTGACAAAGCCTCCTATATATAGTAATATGATGTTATGAAGTTAGAAAGTTATATGGTTAATTAATATAAATCACATCACATATCCATAAGATGACAAACCCTGCTGTATATAGTAGTATGGTGTTATGAAACAATACTAACAATCATTAAAGTTTTAGTTCACAAAAAAAAATCATAAGAGTTTTAGTGCACGGTTTATTATACTCGTGTTATGAACTTACTTGATGAAGATGGAGAGTGATCGTGCTGATAACGTGTTGTAAAAATCATTGAACTTGATATAGAATATGAGATGAAGAGATTGGAGAAGAAGATAAGGATGAGATGAAGTGAGAAAGTAAGAATGAGAGGTGCATTTTCTTCATCCTTTTTTAGGGGGTATTTGTAGAAGACTTTAGGGGGTAATTACATAGTGTTCTCCTAGTGCAAATGAATAGTGAAATAATTAACTATCACAAATCTAGCTTAATGCTAATGGGCATTTCATTATTCATAACACAATTAACTAAATTGTATTTTTTCTACTAAAAAGGGGAAAAGTGTGTTTTAACCCTATTAAATTGAGAAAGTGCATATATAATCTTATAAAATTTGAAAGTGCAAAATTAACCCAAAGTTTTGTAAAATAGTGCAATTATACCAAAATTGCACTATCCAGGCATTGACCGAACAAATTCAGGCGTTGACCGTTTATGAAAAGATGAAAAAAACATATTGTTAAAACAAACAAAAAATAATGATAAAAGTACCCCTAGGGTTCTTCTTCAAACCTGCCACCAGCTCCGTTGTCACGCCACAAGTTTCGCCGCTAATCCCACCCAGACCAGCTCCGCCACCACCACAAATCCTCTCCGCCCAGACCCGACATGTCATATTCGCCTCTTCCACTCCACCGCCTTCACTCCTCGTCACTTCACCCTTGACCCCAAACCCTAATTCTCCGTTGCCACCTCCACCCCAGATGCATCCACTCCGCTGCCTCCAACCCTGACCCTAAACCATAATTCTCCATCGCCACCTCCACCCTAGACGCCTTCACTTCGCCGCATCCACCCGTGACCCTGAACCCCAATTCTCCATCGCAACTTCCACCCCGGACGCCTCCACTCCGCTGCCTTCGCACCTCGTCACCTCCACCCCAAATGCCTCCACACCTCGCCACCTCAACCCTAGACACAACCCTAATTCTCCATCACCGCTCAAATCCATTGCCTCCATCGCCGCTCAAATCCTTGCCTCCGTTGCATCTCTAAACGATGATGTCACCGGTGGAAGAAAATGGGGGAATCGAAGTAACTCAGTCATAAAATGGGGGAATCGAAGTGAGAAAGGGGGGGAATCGAAGAAGAAACAGGGAAGAAGTTTAGATGAGTAAGAAAATGCATCGCAAAGAAGGAGAAGAGGAGGGTAAAATAGTCCTTTCATATTTTCTAATTTTTAATAGGGTATAGTGGTAATTTTGATGATTTCCGGTCAAATTAAGGTTTCCAGGGTTAGATTGACACTTTCGTTCAAAAATTAGGGTTAGATTTGCACTTTCAGATTTTACAAGGTTAGTTCTGCACTTTCATCTAAAACATAGGGTTAAAAACACACTTTATTCTATAAACTAAATTGGATTTTCCTTTTACAATTGAATAGTAAAGAAAGTCTCTAATATGAGATCCCTAGTCAACGCCCTTTTATAGTTTTTGGGTTAAAATATAAATATTTTATTTTCATAATCTATTTTAAAGTATTCAAAAACTGCAGGAACCTTAACGATGGGACCCGAGTTAAGATGTCTTCTCGAGCCGTTCACATGTCGCCAACGATGATGAGATTGGTGTTTCAATTTATCACACGCCGCATGCACGTCATGGGAAAGTATTCTTTTAAATTGCAAACAATTATGGGGTTACATATGCAAAGACATTCTACCCTTCAAAATGTTAACATCAGTTACGGTTTGACTAGACAGAAGTGGTACGACTTAACACTTAGGTTTATTCATGGGTCAAGAGTGTTCAAAAATAAAATTGAGGGACAAAGGTGAATGATGACTAAAGTTTAAGGGTCACATTAGTCGTTACCCCTTAAAAATAAATAAATGCACTACCAGTAAATTATTAATTATAAAGTACAATTAATGATTACTATAAATAAATAAATATAAGTTTAATTTTAAAAACAAGCTTAGTGCTGAAGAAGTTAAATATGTATACACAGCCACCATAAATGCGAAGGGTTCAATACACTCCCTTATTTATACACAATTTTTTACACCACATCCATCTAATATAATCTCACTCATTCATTAAATATATTTTTAGTACAATAATCTCAACCATGATATAAGACTAGATGAATGGTTAGGATTTTGTGTAAGAAATGGTGTACAAATAAGGGAGTGTATTCAACCTTTCCCTATATATGTGTGTGTGTGGTATTGTACATTATATATGAGGCTTTCAATAAAGTTCTAAGAAATCGTAGAATATTCTATTTCCTTATCTATGCTACTACACGTCTCCCCTCTCTCCTCTCAAGCTAAGCATTGGATTGCTGGAATTGCAAAGCTTGGTTTGAAGAAACTCGAACTGGGTCGAGAAATACCCTTTGTAAAAATGTTCACATGTTAAAGATCAAAAGGAACATGACGAACTTGAAACTTTCCCAGAAGCCACAATCTCATGAATAAATTGATAATTAATATCAATATTCTTTGCTCTCTTATGTTAAATGGGATTCTAAGCAAGGAAGAAAGCACTATTTTTATCACACAGCAGCACAAGAGGCGCAAGAGAAGACAACCTAAGATTCCAAAGAAAATTAATCTTCTAAGCTAATTTAGCAGCAATATTAGCCATGACACGATACTCTGATTCCTAACTAGAGAAAGATCACGTGGATTGCTTCTCCGTACTCTAAGAAAAGGTTACCACAAAAAAAGTCACAGCCATAAGTAAAACGACGAGTCTTTGAGCAATGACCCCAATAAACATCACAGTAGCCTAGAAAATAATAGACACCCGAAAGCGAACAAAATGTTAACTGAAAGTGGAGAGTACCATGACCATAAAACAAAATTTGAGTGACAACAGTGAAATGATTAACAATAGGTGTCCGCATAAACTGACTAGCAGCATTCATAATAAAAGATAAATCGGGACCAGTGATACACAAATATTGAAGAGCGCCAACCAAACAAAGAAAATTTGTAGAATTTCCAAAAGGAGCACTGGTAGAACTAAGAAACTAATAGTGCACCACACAAAATGAGTGGAAATAGGTACAATACCAGACATATTAGCACGAATAAAAATGTCACGAGCATATCTGATTTGACCTAAGAAAGTACTATCAGCCATAGGAACCACTTCATGGTCGTGAAAGTATTGAAGCACGCCCAAATCGGTAATAGAAAACTCACGATGGGCACGGGGTAAGAAATGTCCAAAGAAAAATACGGCCATTACCAGTTAGAATAATATCCTTAACATAAACCAGAAAATGAAGAATGGAGGATTCACAAACATAAATAATAATAGAAAAGTATTTGCAGAGCTAAATATGAAGCCAAAGCTCAAAATAAAGGAATTGAATCATCGAAATCAAGCCTGACATGCTTTCTTAAGACCATAGACGACAAACATGATCAAGACGCATTTGGAACTCGATTGCCAGAATATTTCTCCATGTAAATGAGTGGGTTAAGTACACCATTGAGAAAATCATTCTTGACGTTAAGAGGCCATTTACACATAGTAGCAAGAGAGAGAATCATATGAACAATGGAGGCCCTCACAGCAGCATTGAAAGTGTAATCATAATATAAAAAAGTTGAGAAAAATCTTTAGCTACCAAACGAATCTTGTGGCATTCAATAGAACCATCAAATCGATACTTCAATTGAAAGACCCGCCACATATTCTCATACATAGAAGATATCCAATTCAAATTCTTCACCGCTACACGGGGACAACAACGTTCTGTCTGAGCAAGTAAGGCATTAAGATGATTGGAAACCAATTTTATTTGAAAATTCCTTCTTAGTGATCAAATCAGTGTGGGGACGAGTCTTCTTAATATGAAAATATTACAATGGTGGTGGAATAGGAGAACCACCAGAAGAAATAATACTGCATGACGAGCCGGACACCGAAGGCGAATTGCACAAAGGAGAACCAACCGCCGAAGAAGATATTAAAGAATGAGCATAATCAACCATCGGTGAAATGACATTTGCAACATCAAGGGAACTGCTCAGGAAAGGAAAGCAGCCATGGTGAAGAGTCATCATCGAGTATAGATAAATGGCGACCCAAGTTTGGAAGCGGTGGAACTGGAGATACCAGTGAGTCAATGGAATCAAAATCCAGAAAAGCTGAAACTTCCTGAGATGATGATCAGGAAAAGACAACACCACGAAGAAAGGAAAATCAGGTCTCATCAAACGAGCAGGGAGGTGCCCATGCACGAGTTAAAACCCAAGGACAAGGCTACAATGCAGAATTTGGATGCACATAGGGGAGGGTTCATTTCCGAAATGCGCCCTCGGTATTTTCTTTATTTTTAACGTTTAACCATGCATAGTGCGCATTACAATCATGCGCACTATGTCTTATTTTCTTCAGCATCCTGGGTTTTTTGTGTTTAAAAATGCCATGCATAGTGCGCATTACAATCATGCGCACTATGTTTCTTATTTTCTTCAGCATTTTCGGTATTTTTGTGTTTAAAAATGTCAAGCATAGTGCGCATCACAATCATGCACACTATGTGTGTACATATATTTCCTTGCTTCCCCTCATTTCTCTATCCTCTGTTCCGCCTTTGTTTTCTCTGTCCTCTGCACGGCGAAAGCAAAGTCCCCCCGTGATTGAGTTTACCGGTGAAATTTTGACGCTGTTGACCACCCTTGTTGTTGTTGATCTCGATCCGGCGTTGTTCAACTTTGTCCCGGCTTGCCTTATTGTCGATATTGTTACATCCGCTTTGTTGACCAGAGTGCGACGGAGATCGAGTTGTCCACGGTATGGTTTTTGCATTTCATTCTCGGATCTGGCATTTGATGTTGATTTTCATGCTTATTTCTGTGGTTTTATTAATGTGGAGCACGTATTTTGTAGTTTATCGGCGTGGTTGAGATCCATTTCCGGCGAGGTTGAGTCACGCGCCGTGCAGCTGACCGCGTGTGGGCCTACGCACCACCGTCGGGCCACGCGTGTTGTGCACGCGCCTCCGTTGACAGAGGCTTCTGGGCTGGGCGGGGGATGCATTTCAACTACTGGGTATTTTTTTTGGTTTGTATGTTACCTTTTGTAGATTGAAAATTCTGTATTAGAAAAATGTGAATTCCTGCGGGATAGATTGAAGGGAATAATGACATTTTTGACAACATTGAATCTTCTGCATTAAAAAGTTGATTAAAATTGATTAACCCATTTAATATTGTGGCTTATATTAATTGAGAAGGTGTTCATTCCAATCATCATTTAACTAATGTTGTGTGTAAATGGAATGTGCATCACAGTGTATTAAGAACTTTGGTGTTGGGAAAATCGTTAGCAATATATGTTTTAGAATTACGATTTTTAAGTTGCTTTGAAAATCTGGTTGGTCTATGAATCACATTTTACCCTAGTAATTAAGGCAAGGAAGCAGACGTATTAATGTGTTGTCTGTTTTACTTAATTTTGTTTCAGAGAAACTGCTCTCAGTAGACATTCTTCTGGGCTTGAGTTATTTTTATTGTTCATTTGCTAGTTTCCCGATGCACCCACTTTCAACCTTCTTAACTATTTTATATTTACGGTTGCAAAATTTTGGCCACTGCTATTCATTGTTTAGGGTCGTGGGAAGGAAAAATAATTGTACAAACTGGTTGAAATTCCCTCTCCTGCTTACATCATGACCTGGTCATCAAACTGCCTGAAATTAAGGGTGCTTGGGGTTGGATGAGTATAATATGAAGCCGTGCTTACCAACGTTTACATATGTGGGTTTATTGGTAGATTTTAATGTAGTAGAAAAATGTGAAGCGCATTTAATGTAGCGTATGGAAAGGAATGCATATCGTGTGTTTGCCGTGTTGTTGAATGCGGAGTTAAACTTTTGAAATTTTTGGATGTTATTCACTTTTTTAGAAATTATTAGATCCTCGTTTGGGCTTAAAATCATCTGGGGTGTATTCCGAATTGATGTTGAGGGTTTGAAAGTCATTTTGGAAATCATTGATTTACGGGTGTTGAATGTTAATATTTGTGTGGAATGTACGATTATGGTAAATTGTGTTTGGGTATAAGTTTCATATGTACTGAAATTTTAATTTTTACTTGTGTAGGGAAAATCCGGTGCGCGATATAGTTGAATTTTACTGTTCTCTGGAGCTATAGCTTTTCATTGTTGAAGGTATGTTTTATTGTAAGG
>JAULKK010015513.1:0-10070 GCA_032355705.1 Rubia peregrina
GGGGAATGCTATCACTTGTGTTTCAAAGATCAACATTCATTTCTTCTTAATAGTAATTCACAAAGACGTTCAACGACTATTTCCAAACCTCATTGATAAGAACTTTAGACAAACAACGCCTAAAGGTATTTCATCAATGACATTATACACCAAGAACCATTTATTTGATAACAACTACAAGCATTAAACCAAATGCCTAGCCTTTTAACCAAACAAAGCTTTTATTAGACTAAACCTAGAACAAACAACATGCAAGATTCAATCTTTCATTGCTACCTTAGGAAAAATATGATAACAAACCACATACTCATCTAGCAAGACTAACATCATTCACCCAACAAGAAGTTCTAATTCCACGTTCTTGGATATTCATGTCAAAGAGCTAAGAAATTGTGCACATCTCTAACCTCCTTAATATTTAATCATACAAACATTTCATATTCTCAAGCAACCCATAGCATAAATGAAGTAAACATTCACATCAAGAACACATTAAATGCTAAATAACAATGCTTCAAAGAAGAGTGAAATAGAGGTTCTTACTACATTGGTTTGGAAGCTTCAACCAATTGTTTCCAAGGAGTTTACTACCCTAGATTACTAAAACTCATAACTAACCTACAAAAATTAAGAAAAAAAAGAAAAAAAAGAAGAGAAAATGAAGATCTAGGGTTTTTGGAAGAGGATTTTCGGCCAAGAGAAGTTATGGAATGAAGATAATATAAGGGGTATTTATAGTGCAAAAGTTGGTGAGAAGAATGGTCAAAAAGGGTTCCGGGTGCGCGAGAGGCTGGACGATCCGGGTGAAGCTGGCACGGAGGCCATGTCACCCCGGTGGGCACTAGCGCAGAGGCTGGGGTGCTCGGGTGGGAACCGCACGCGGTTTGGCGCAACCCGGTGGGCGTTGGTGAGGGTGCAATGCGCGAGGTCAGGCACCGGGTGCGCGATTTTCACTCCGAGGTTGATTTTCCTCGTGCATTTGTGCGTCCGACCACGCGGTTGAGTGCTCGGTCCATGCACCCGATCATCTTCGCTCGGTCGGCCAGCCGGTCTTCACGTCGATCGACAATCGTTCTTTAAATCCAAACTTTTCTTCTACCAAATTGTATTGGCCTTCACTTCTAAACCCTTATTTCCTTGTGAATCTTCATTCTTGAATATTTCATCATGAACATGACCATACAAGATCTTCTGTAAACACCTTAAACTAGAGACTTAGGATATAACTCCTAAATCACCATCCTAACTTTCTTACCAACGAAGCATCCATTATTCTTACACAAAAGCTTATTCTATTACAAATATGAATTTCAAATGTGCTAAAAAGAGATGAGCACATCACTAATAAGGATAAAATTCCATTAGATTCAAAGTAGGTTACAAAATGAAGGATTTAGATATGAAAATCGAAAACGGTCATCTAAATCCCTATGATGTAAACCTACCTAAATCTAGCAATCTTCCAACAAAAAGATAATAAAATAAATATTGAATGCTTCAAAAAATACATGCATTTGACATCTCATCAAAGATACATTTCTTGGATACCTTTCCCACATTCGTACCAACCTCAATCCTACTTCCTTTTGTCTTGTAACGAGGCTCGTGGAAAATTTGACCTAGAAACTTTACTTTCTTTTTTTAAATCTTCATTCCCTCTATGCTACTTTCATTAGGGCCAACGTGAGTATTTTCTAATTCTATCTCCATTGGACATGGAAACTTCTTCGCAACATACACACAATGGGATAACAAATTGCCTTCTATAAGCAACTCATTGACCAACTCCAACGCATCTGTCATTTCTTTATCTAAAAGGCATGCTTAGCATTCAAACTCATCACTAAACATATTCCACTCAACATGGAATGCTTGAAACCATCATATAATGGTATATTGTTGTCATTGTACATAGTTGCAAGAACGTTCAGCCTACCCATAAATTCTCTCACAACATCCTTTTCCATATCATCAAAGGTATTATCATACAAAAAATCATCATCATGTAACTCAACCTCATAAGTCACACATTTTACATCCTTTTCCCTATGCCAAATCCTCTTTGAGTAACTCGGTTTATACCCCTCCAAATTAAATATTCACACCCCAACTTCTTCACTCTAAAAAATGAATCATTCTTACAATCTTTGCAGGGAAATCAAACACCCTCAATTTTTGTTTTATTTGCATATTTAAAAAAAAAATCAATTTCCTATGCTCGAGTGAGGTTTGACGAGCCGTCAACTGAATGTATTTTCCAAGTCATTTAACATCTCTTTTGTCAACATTTTGTGGTAAGTGTTTCAGATTTAGTTAGGTTTACATTTTAAGGGGTTTAGATGACCGTTTTCGGCTGTCGTATATAATTCCATCATTTTGTAGCCTATTTTAGGTCTAATGAATTTTGGTCATTACGAGTATGTAGATCATTTTTGTGAGATTAATTGTAGATTGCTTGTAAGAACTTTGGAGTAGCGTAGCGAAAACCATTCACAAGGATGGTAGAAGACTGAAGACACTGATTGGCATTCCGTGAGGTTGTAATATTTTGGGAGTATAAACTTGTGGAGTGCTCGAAACAAAGATAATAATTGTAGGTAGAGAGAGAAAGGTGCTAGTTTTTCGAAGAGTAGGTAGAGAGAGAAATGGGCTAACCCTTCTCTCTTAGTTTAATTCTCCGTGTTTTGCCCAAGGGCATTGAATCCAATGGATCAATTGGGTTCAATGCTTAGGGAGTAGTGATTTAGCTTGGGGATTTATATTTGTATTCATGATTTGGTAATTATTTTGAAAGATTCTAAGACCTTTATATCCTTTAATACTTATGATTATCATGTTGACTTGTGCCTTATATTCTTGTTAAATGTATGATTGATACACTATGTTGGCATACACCTTAGTTTTCTTTCATTGTATTGTTCACTTTTGTTGTCCCCTAGGGAGTGTTGGTTAGGGTAATAGAGGGAGTGAGAACTCTGCGACTGTATAGGTGTATGCATGTGGGTCGTGAGCATTTCTCTGATAATCATCTGCTAGTTAGACTAACTACTCGTAAGTGAGAACTGAACAGTACCCTGATAGTAGGACAAAATAGTAGTAGCAACTAGGGTTGGCATTATTCGACCTATGTCGTCGCAACCCTAGAGTCACCATGAGATGCCAATCCCTTTGCCTCAGTTATCCTAGGGAGAAGCATTCATAGTGGTGTGCCCGAGATGTAATTCTTTACAAGGAATTAGTAGAATTGCACAGCAGGCGAGGCCGTTGTTGCACTTCCCTAATTACGGAGGTGGTGTCGATATGTGACATAAGTATTAGAATAGGTCTATATGTCTTGTATATGATTAAATCTAGGATCAAAATATACTACCGGTCATGTAACTCAAATATCCCCAAGTGCTAGCTTTATATAGTTCTTGTTTTTGTATGCTTGTAATTGGTAGATAACCCCCCTCCAAAAAAACCTTGTTTTGCAATATTAACTATTCTTGACACGTGATCGGATTGGTAACCTGATTGCGGATTTGTGTAGTTAACATTTAAATTCCTAGCATCTCTGTGGATGACATAAGACTTTCCACTATCTCCCCCTTGGCAGTTTAGTTGTAAGAACGGGAGCAACAATATAAATCTTAATCTTTGATTCACAGTGCTCCGTGGGTTAGTTTAATCTCCCATGAAAAGGTTGATTTACTAGCTACCCCAAAGAGTGAGGATCAGGGATATTTGCGTAACATGAAAATGACTTTGATCCTAGTTTCTATCATATGTAAGACATATAAACTTATCTCATGTCTATGTCACATAGTGTGAAGATAGCTGAGAATTCCCAATGTCTGTCACACAAAGGTTTGTTTACACTTTATGAAGCTACCACACCACCTTCGTAATTATGGAAGGCGCTTCGATTACCTTTATGATACCACATTCCTTCCCCGTCAATCTCACTCCCAGTGCCAGCACACCCCGCCAAAAGGAACAAGGCCTTGATTAGGTAGCAACTGTTTGATATGATAGGAAGGATAATACATCTCGGGCACTCAACTTTGGGCACCAATATCTAGGCCTAGAGATGAAAAAGAGTTGGTATCTCGTGATGACTCTAGGGTTGACACGACCCTAGCCGCTACAAAACAACCCTAGTCGCTACTAACTATTATGCGAATGTATTGAAGTTTACTGAGGGTTTGCACTCGTTAGAGAAACTATCGGCCCTAACATGGAAAATTATTACATGATGAGCCAATTAGGTTAGAGTCTAACGATTAGGATGGTACTCTTAGGATAATATTCATGCACTCACCTCCCCGGTACTCACGAACCTACAATATCTCTAATTTAACACTCCCAAGATAGCATGAAAATCCTAGAACGATAGTATACGACACATGAATCTATGGGTGCATCATAGAACATACATGTGATATATCTTACAAGAATATAAAGCATAAATAGGAATGAATATTCATAAAATATAAAGATAGGGAAATCTAAGAATCTCACAAAGTCAACATTTAGTCATGGATACAAATAATTCCCCAAGTAATAAACTAATCCAAAGACATTGAATCCGAAGTAATCATTGGATTCAATGCAATAGGCATAAACTAGGAAAAATAAAATGAAGAGAGAAGATAACATATTTCTCTCTCTACCTACTCTTGAAATTAAACTATTACCCAAACTTAAACCCTAATATACTAGTGGCTACTTATATGGTAGGTAGAGATAGGCCTTGGAAAAGCCTAAAATGGTAGAAACCCTAGCATCCATGTCGGCACGGGCTATTCAATAGCACACGACCTACACCACACGGCTCATGCAAAAGTACACGGGCCACGGATTGGAGGTTCTTCTCAGCTAATACTGAGTGCGCGACCCATGGAAAGGCACGCTGGCTGCCATCTGAAGTGCTGATCTGGGTGGTCCGAGTTCCCGGCATGTGCAAAAGCACACGGGCCACCATCTAGAGTCGTTGTCCTTTTCTTCTGAGTACGCAGCTGCGCAATAGCCATTGGCCCAGATTAGATTCCTCGGTTTTTTGCTTCTGAGTGCATGACTTGTGAAAAGGCACACAGCCCGTGCTGGGACTTAGTCTCCTCAGCAAATGGTTTGGCACAGGCCGTGTAAATGTACATGGTCCTTGCCACTCTTCAATTCCTTCCGGACTTGACTCCATTTTCTTTGGTGTATCCATCTACTACCACATTTTTAGATCATGGTCTTTCAGTCTACTACCATCCTTACGAATGACCTTCTACTATCTATTACCATTCTTACGAATGGTCATCTACACAATCCAAAGTGCTTATGAGCAATCTACAAATAAAATCTTACAAAACATATCTAGATGCTCGTAGGGACATAGAATCCATTAGATCTAAAGTAAGCTACAAAATGAGAAATTTAGATATGAAAACCAACAACGACCATCTAAGCCCCCTTATAATGTAAACTCACCTAAAGCTAGCAATCTAACATACAAAAGATAACAAAATAGAGGTTAAATGCCTAGGAAACACATGTATTTGGCGTCTCATCGGCCACGAGTCAAAACGTGGTAGTAGATTGATGCGTCGAAGAAAAAGAGCTAAAACTGGAAAAGACAAAGAATGACAAGGATCGTGTAGACTATCATGGCCCGTGTCATAGATTGTTCTGAGGAAATGATGTCAAGGATACGGGCCGCACCATCCAGCATGACTTGTGGTAGAGAAAATGAAGGCCAGATGACGGGCAGTGCATTTTAGCATCACCCTGTCATCAGAAACCAAGAACGATGCTCCAGACGATGGGCCATGTGCTTTGGCACAACCCCCGTCATCAGAAAAAGGCGAGGAACACCTCTAGTGTACGCCCCGTACCCCTTGATGAAATGTCAAATTCATGTATTTTCTAAGGAATTTAACATCACTTTTGTTATCATTTTATGGGTAGTTAGATAGATTTAGGTTTGTTTACATCATCAGGGGTTTAGATAATCAATTTCGGTTGTAGTATCTAAATCCTTCATTTTGCAGCCTCTTCTAGGTCTAATGGATTTTTGTCCTCACGAGCATCTAGATCCTTTTTATGAGCTTATTTGTAGATATCTCGTAAGCACTTTGGAGTAGCGTAGTGAAGGCTATTGGAAGGATGGCAGATGACTAGAGGTCATGAGTCAAAACGTGGCAGTAGATAGATGTGCCAAAGAAAAAAAGCTAAGCGTGAAAAAGTTAAAGAGTGACACGGGTTGTGCACATTGGCAATACCCGTGCCATATCCCTTTTCATAGGTCATTCCAAGGATATGATGCCGAGGATATGGTTTATGCCATCTAGCACGGCCCGTGCTTAGGTGTTGGAGAGAAAACGAAGACCGACATGACCCGTGTCATCAGAAGTCAAGGAAAGATTCTCCAGACGACGGGCCATGTATTTTGGCACAGTGCCATTAGAAATTGGCAAGGAACGCCTCAAGTGCACGCCATGTGCCTGTTTTCACGAGTCGTGCTGGTTGACACGTGCGATATGGCACGAGTTGTGCCAACGTGGCCTGAGTGGCTGCTAGGGCTTTTTTTGGACCTTTTAAAGCCAAGACATATCTACTATATAAGGGTATTTAGTCTCCTAGGGTTTAAGCATGTAGCATAATGTAGAATTTTAGTTAGTTGGTAGGTAGGATGAAGGCAAGAAGAAATTCTCTCTTTTGGACTCTTCTTCTTCAATCCTTCATTTTGTTCTTAGATCCATGGTACTTAATTCAATGAATGACATTGATTTAATAGTAGTAGAGTAGCTAATTTTTTAGGGGGTAATATTTGTATTCATGACTTGATTATGATTTTGTGATATTTTAGATTACCCTATTTTCTATGTTTTATGAATATTTGTGTATGATTTGTATTTCTCATTCATGTATGATTTATGTCATGCTATGCCTTATAATGCATCCATAATTCCATACATTGTATAATATCATGCTAGGCTATTTAATGCTATATGGGAGTGTTAGACTAACGACCTTATTGGCTGGCGACACCGGGAGATGAGTGCATTCATGTTGCCTTGAACAGTGCCGACCCAAAAAATGGTTAACTCTAATTGGCTAGTTGTGTAAGTGATTGCACGTTAGGAGTGGTAGACTGGGGGTTGCTGTTTTAAAACTCATAGGGAGGGGAAACTCTTGGCTTAACCCAATAAATAGGCATTGTAGTTTGTATCGACTAGGATCATATCAACCTAATAGTCATCATAAGATACCAATTCTTTTTCCTCTATAGGCCTAGGGTTGGTGTCCATAGTGGAGTTCCTGGGATGTATTGTTCGTGCTCTCGTATCTAACAGTTTCTACCTACGCAAGGCTTAGATCCTTTAAGTGGGGATGCGTTAACATCGGGAGTGAGAGGACGAAAATGAATGCGGTATCGAAAAATCAAAGTGGATCCCTAATTATGGAGGAAGGGAGCCGAACCATTGTATGACGGACATTGGAAATTCTTGGTCATTTCCACACCATGTGATATATACATGAGAATAGGTTCATATTCCTAAATGTAATAGAATTTAGGATCAAAGTCATTAATCGGCCATGTTATGCAAATACTCCCAAGACTAGTTAATCATAGTTAAATCCCGTTCCTTGCATGCTTAGTAGTTTTTCAGACACAAACCTCCCACCCCAATTGTTTGTTTAAAGCATTAGCTATACCCGATACACGAAAGGGGTAACGCCTGATTGTGGGTTGTGCCAAGCTAAATTTTGAATTCTAGTATCTCTGTGGATGACCTCAGACTTGCCACTAGCTATTTTATTGTAGTTTGCAGCAAGTACGGGTGCAACTTTATAATTTCTATTTTTGATCGTCTTGCACTCCACTGGTTAATTCCCCTACAAGATAACGATCCCACAGAGTACGGGTCAAGGCTCAAACGTTCACGTTCAATATTATTAACACGATCCTTTATGAATAACCTATGACACACAAAACTTCTAATCAAATAAGTAATTCCATTATTGTATAATTCGACCAAATACATTCCTTCAACACCCAACCTTCAGTACAATTTTTTCAACACACTACACAACACCTACCTGCTTGCTTGGTTATGAATAAGGAAACATTTTAACTCTTCAAACAAAAAAAAAGTACCTTAGCAATATTTTTTCCCAAATAACTCGAACCCTAGAGCCACAATATCCTACAATTTTCCTCCAAACTAGATTCAATAAAAATAGCTCCGAATTTAAATTTTCAAAAACTCTATTATTGATGTTGGTATGTCTTGAATACGTATTAGCCACTTCGATTAATGATGTTGGTATGCCAATACGTATTAATGGTGTTGGTATGCCTTGAATAAGTATTGGTATTGGCATATGGTCTTCTGTTCTGGTTTGGGCCCGAGCCCAAAGCCGTTAGGGTTTAAGGTGGAGATGGCTATATATGGTGCCTCATCCTTTTATTGTAACTCTAAGAGATGGGATTGGTAGAGAGTAGGAAATCTGTAATTCTGGCCTTTTTCTCTAGTGGAATATGATCTTGTTCGGCCGTGGATGTAGCTAATTAGTGAACTACGTAAATTCTCGGTGTTTTTTCTTTCACTTTATTTTCTTTGCTTGTTCTTTCTCGGGTATTCCGCACAACAAACTGATATCAGATCCCCTAGTTAGATCTGTGGTGGGTCTATCAGATTTTGGGTTTATCAGATCTGGATTGGTCGGATCTGGGGTGGTTGGATCTCAGATCTGATCAGGGAGAAAGATGGTTGTGCTGAACGTGAAGGTAGACAATTTTACTGGGAGGAACACAGTTTATGGTAGATCAAGATGCGAGCTTTGTTGAAGCAACAAGGGTTGTGGGCGCCGCTGGAGACGGATTTCGAGGTCGTTGGTATTTTGAACATTGTGGGTCTGGGAGAAAAGACTTATTCAACGATTATGTTGTGTCTCGCGGATAAAGTCATCACTGAGGTCTCGGATCAACAGACCACTGCGAAACTGTGGTTGAAGTTGGAGAGCTTGTACATGACCAAGTCTCTGACGAACAAATTGCTTCTGAAACAACGTCTATTCGGTCTCCGAATGCAAAAGGGTAAGAAACTCAAAGATCATCTAGAGAAATTGAATACTTTGTTATTAGAACTGCGGAATATAGATGTGAAAATTGATGATGAGAATGCTTCTTTGATATTGTTAGTATCTCTACCATTTTCATATGATAACTTTGTTCAGTCATTTATTGTCGGGAAAGATTCTGTGTCTTTAGAGGAAGTTAGATTATCTCTTCATAGTAGGGATTTGCATTAGAGTGCTAGCAGTTCAGGAACAGATAATAAGGTTTCTGGTTTGATTACTAGTTGCAATACGGGAAATGGAAATGGCGGAAAGAAAAGAGGTAAGAAGACGAAGGTTCCCAAGCCTGGTGATATCTTTAGGTTCTGTAAGGAGAAGTGGTACTGAAAAATGAGTGTCCAAAGAAGTTAATGATGAGGCAATCAGGAAACAAATCAAGTTTTGTTGCTCTAGCGAAAGGAGACACTGATTCAGAAGAGGATATTGCTCTGGTTGCTGCTAGACACACTCATCACTCTGATGTGTGTTTCCTAGATTCTGGGGCATCCTACCACATTTGTCCAAAGAGAGAGTGGTTTTCGACTTATAAGCAGACAGAGGGTAGAATTACTATGGATCAAGATCAAGACACATAATGGTCGTTTCTGGACTTTTGAACGAGGTTAGGCACGTTCCATCGATGATGATGAATTTTATTTCTCTTAGTCTACTGGATAGAAAGAGTTTTGTCTATTTAGGGAAATATGGAGTTCCAAGTGTCTGCAAGGGTTCTAAGCTGGTTCTGAAAGGTATTCTGCATGGTACTTTGTATATTCTACAAAGTTCTACGGTTATGGATTCGGTTAATGTTGTATCGTCAGAGGTTCACCATGAGGATATGACTAAGGTATGGAATATGAGGCTTGGTCACATGGGTGAAAGAGGGATGCAGATTTTGTTGAGGGATGATCTTCTTGGTGGCCACAAGGTCAAGGGTTTGGAGTTCTGTGAGCACTGTGTCTTTGGGAAACTACACC
>JAULKK010015523.1:0-10070 GCA_032355705.1 Rubia peregrina
GAAGATAGGTATAGTTGTATGGTGTACTTTGTACTATATATCTAATTAGTGACTTTATACTGAACTAAGCCAGGCCCCGCAGATGTAGATGGATTTCACCAAACTGTGTAACCAAGTTGTATGTCTCGTGCATTATTTACTGTACATACTTGGTTATGTTAGACTATAATGGAACATAGGATTGCTAGTTAAACTAAAATGGTGAAACCAAATTTTCAATTGGTATCATAGTTTGGTCACTTACGTTTTACCTTGGTTGTGTCAAGGAAAGTGTGATTTGGTTTTACCATGGCGGCAAGGGAATGAGCTTCTGTGTCTCGGCCACCTTTGCTAGAAGGATCAAACTACAATTATTGGAAGGCTCGCATGAGGGTGTTTATCAATTCTCTGGATGAACTTGCATGGCACTTTGTTGAGAACGAGTGGAATCATCCAACTGAAGATGAAAAATCCAGCTCTAAGGAGAAAGAGGGAGAGTCAAGTTCAAGGAGACAAAAGCTCAAAGACAAATCATCATGGTCCCCAGATGAATTGAAGGGCTCTCTGGAAAATTCAAAGGCTTTAAATGTGATCTTCACAACAGTTGATGAAAATCAGTTTAAACTCATCTCTACATGTTATTAGGCTAAGAAAGCATGGAATATCTTGCAGACTGTAGATGAAGGAACCAATCGAGTACGTGAATCCAAACTACAGATATTGGTAACTAAATTTCAAAAATGGAAGATGGAAGAAAATGATATGATTACCACATTCAATGGGAAATTCAGAGACATCTCTAATATGGCTTATCAATTGGAAAAAGTTTATAAGGAATCTAAGATGGTGAAGAAAATGTTAAAATCACTACCCAAGAGATTTGCTATGGAGGTTGCGGCAATTGAAAAGCTAGAGATGTGTCCAGGATGTCCTTGGATGAATTGATGGATTCATTACAAACGTATGAGATGAACATGGAACAACCTGCAAAGAAAAATTAGAAAGAGTTGGCTTTTAAAGTGTCTTCATCACGAGGTGATCATGAATTAGATAGTGAGGATGATATTGAAGAAATTGCTCTCATCACTGAGAATTTCTCAAGAATGCTGAAGAAAGTTGTGAACAAGAAATCACAAGATAAAATTGGAGGAAATAGACCACGTGGACTAAACTTCGGTAAGAACCGTGGTAATTGCATGGAGCAAGGAAACCAACAGTTTTCGAGGAATCAAAGTGGTGAAGCAAAACAGCAAGGAATGATTTAGTGTCGAGAATGTGAAGGTTTTAGATATATTCAGTCTGAATGTGCCAATACCCGAAAGAAGTAAGGAAGATCGTACGTAACTTCATGGAGTGAGGATGAAGAAGATGAGAAAGATGAAGAAGAACTTACCAGTAACTATGTGGCATTTGGAGCAAAAATTTGAGAAGAAGTTGTGGACGTATGTTCCAACACAAATACGGTATGTTCCAACATACGGTCTGCCGACACTTCCAGCGATGATGAAGATCAATATGTGAGTGACAAAGACATTTATACTTCATACGAAAAAATGTATGACATGTGGTTAAAGGTGGCAGATGCAAATAAGCCTCTGAAGATTGAAAAAAAGAAGAAGTTAATTAGCCAAGGCAAAGAAGGATCTAAAATCGCAGGTTGAAAGACTCAAAAATTGAAATTGAAGATTTGAACGTAAAGGTGAATACTATGACTGAAAGGGTATAATTAGCAGAAGCAACAATCAAGAAGTTAAATTCTGGCAAGGCAAAGTTAGACAAAATTTTGACCATGGAAAAGAGCTTCGGAGATAGGCAAGGGATTGGTTATGGAAATACATCATGCGATATGGGAAACTTCAAGATGGAGGTTAAAGATATGAAGAAAATGGTGATTAAGGATCATGTTCGAAAACATCTCATATGTAGTTATTGCATGTTTCAAGGCCATATCGAGGAACCGTGTCTAAAATTATTGAGCGATATCATAAACCGACGTCAGCTATTGGTATGTTCCAACATAGACAGTACCCAGTGGTCAAAACTGGTTCGAAAGGTATGGATTCCTAAACGCATGAATATTTGTTTTATTGCTCATACTTCAGTTATTGCACATCCTAGAGACTCGTGGTACTTTGATAGTAGATGCTTTTGTCACATGACCAGAACTCAGGAGTTTTTGACAAAGATAAAACCTTATGATGGTGGTTCGATTACTTTTGTTGATGGGAATAAAGGCCGAGTTATAGGCAAAGGTGAAATGAAAATTGAAGGATTTCTGGTGTTTGCTATTGTGTTGCTCGTTGAAGGTTTAAAGGTGAATTTGCTAAGCATCAGTCAGTTGTGTGATGAAAATATGACAGGTTAATTTCAGAAAGACATATGTGTGGTTAGACATGGCGATGATAAAGTTCTTTTCGGTATTAGATCATCATATAATTGTTATCTTCTGGAGAAAGAAGTATGATGTTTAAGTTCAAAGCAAGATGAGGGCACACTGTGGCATAGGAAGCTTGGTCATATCAACTATAAAACCTTGGTGAAAATTACAAATTCAAAGGCATTATGTGGAATGCATATGCTTACGGCCAAGAGTGGAACTGTTTGCGGATCATGTCAGCAAGGTAAATAAATTCGGTCTCCTCACTCTGCAGTTCAGTACATTACAACCTCAAAGAATTTTGAACTACTTCATATGGATTTAATGGGTCCAGTCAATACACCTAGTGTGAGTGGCAAGAAGTATATCTTTGTATGTGTTGATGATTTTTTGAGATTTACTTAGGTGACGTTTCTCAAAGAAAAGTCTGATACTGTGGATGTGTTTAGAAGTTTGGTAGTAAATTTGTAGATCGAAAAAGGAAGTTTGATAGAAAATATTGTCAGAATCAGAAGTGATCATGGCAGGGAATTCAAAATTTCTCAATTCAGTGAGTTCTGTAATGAACTTGGGATTCAACATGAATTATCCTATCCAATTACTCCATAGCAGAATGGCATTGTCGAAAGAAAGAACAGAACACTTCAGGAGATAGGTTGAGTCATGCTTGCAGAAAAAGGGATACACAAAAAATTGTGGGCGGAAGCTGTTAATACAGCTTGTTATATTATGAATCGTGTGTATCTTAGGCCGTTTACCAACAAGACATCTTACGAAATCTGGCAGGGAAGAAAGCCAAATGTATCTCACTTTCCTATGTTTGGAAGCAAGTGTTACATTCTACGAGATAGAGATTCATTGACAAAGTTCGATAATTGTAGTGATGTTGGTATATTTTTGGGATATTCTAGGAACAGTCGAGTTTACCGTGTATTTAATCTTCATACTAATACGCTTATGGAGTCAATCAATTTTGTGGTGGACGATTCAGATGACAAACGGGATTCAAAGGAGAAAGAAGATGAACCAGATGTTGAGCATGTTCCAACACTGGTCGCTCTGCCAGAACAACCAGTTTGGTATGTTGGAACATAGAAACAAGCTGATAACCAGACAATGTCTAAAGAGTATGTTGGAACACACTCCCCCACACCCAGTCCATATGTTCCAACACACGAGATACCAGAACTGATTTCAAGAAGAACCTTATCCATTCTGAGAGTGAATTACTATGAACTTGTTGGATTACAATGTTTTATCTCACTCATTGAGCCAAAGAATTATAAGGAAACATTACTTGATGAATACTAGATTGTGGCAATACAAGATGAGCTCGAATAATTTGAACGCAATGATGCGTGGTATCTTACTCCTCGTCCTAAAGGTGTTAATTTTATTGGTACAAAATGAATTTTCAAGAATAAACCATATGCTGATGGGCAGATTACTCGTAATAAAACAAGATTGGTGGCACGAGGATATAGTCTAGTTGAAGGTGTCGACTTTGATGAAACGGTTGCACCAGTTGCCAGGTTAGAGTCTATTCGCATCTTGCTTGCTATTGCATGTACCATGAATTTTACATTATATCAGCTGGATGTAAAAAGTGCTTTTCTCTATGGCGTGGTGAATGAGGAAGTATATGTGGAGCAACCTAAGGGGTTTGAAGATCCTCATTATCCACATCATGTGTTTTGACATAAGAAGGCACTATATGGTTTGAAACAAGCACCTAGAGTATGGTATGGACGACTGACAAACTTTATACTTAAGAAAGGTTATCGTCGAGAGGGAGTAGATCATACATTTTTTGTACTCACGAAATCATCCAAGTTTTTTATTTCTCAAATCTATGTGGATGAGATTATTTTTTGTTCTACTTCATCATCTATGGTGAAAGATTGTGTGGCACTAATGCAAGCTGGATTTGAGATAAGCATGGTTGGTGAACTTACTTATTTTTTTGGGCTTCAAGTTAAGCAAGAGAATAATGGTTTGTTCATAAACCAAAGAAAGCATGCATTGAATCTAGAGAAAAGGTTCGGTCTTGAGAATGCTTGTGTTATTCAAACTCCTATGGCAACTACAGAAAAATTGGTGAAGGATGAAAAATGTGTTTAAGTCAATCAGAAATTATACAGAAGCATGATTGGGAGTCTGTTGTATCTTAGTCGACCTGATATATGTTTCAGTGTTAGTGTTTATGCAAGATTTCAGGCTGATCCGAAGGAATCTCATTTGACTACAGTAAAAAGAGTGATTCGATATGTTAGTGGAACTTCTGATTATGGCATATGGTATTCTAAAAATCAAGATTCAAATCTTATTAGTTATAGTGATTCTGATTGGGCTGGTAAAGCAGATGATTGCAAAAGTACTACTGGTGGTTGTTTCTTTATTGGTACGAATTCGGTGTCTTGGTATAGTAAGAAGCGAGATTCAATCTCCTTATCATCTGCTGAAGCTAAGTATCTTGTTTCCGGAAGTTGTTGTGCACAATTATTATGGATGAAACAAATGTTAAATGATTATGGAATTCATCAAGGTCCTCTAAAAACTATGTGTGACAACAAAAGTGCAATTGGCATCTCTAAGAATCTGGTCCAACACTCGAGAATAAAACATAGTGATATAAGGCATCATTTTATTAGATATTTGGTTGAAATAAAAGAGGTAGTGGTAGACTATGTTCCAACATGTGAATAATTTGCAGATATATTTACCAAGCCACTGGATGTCTCAACTTTTTTAATTTCTTAGGCAACACCTTGGTGTGTGTCGAATAGGAGGTACGCCCAAAAACTCCATTGTACACTATGTATATTTTTGTTCAGCTTTTTATTTCCTTTCTGAAAATCAGAAAAATAAAAAATAAAAAAATGGCGGATGAAGAAGGAAGAAAGTGGTTGGATAATATGTTTGAACTTAAGAGGTGACATGATTTGACAAGAGAGGAAAGGTTATTATTACCTTGGTAAGATAAAAAGTTGACACGGTTACAAAGGTGAAAGAAAGGCAAGAAGTTTGTTTTTGGTTCAAATTCTTCTATCTCCCCATATTCCCTCTTTTACGCACACACTCTCCCACTCCTACCTAAATTCTCAAACTCTCCAATCTTCCTCAATCACTTTGCCAAAAATAAACCTCTACAATGGCTGGAAATTATGCTCATGGTTTGGTGAAGTCACTCTTACTCACTGCTGGGAAACCAGAGGAAAGTTCATCGAGCAAAGGAAAAACCAAACACCAAAAGGTAACATTCGATGCTTCTACCCGAGTCATATGGAAAGGGAAACATTTTTATTATGTTGATGAGTTTGCAAATGGGTCCAAGCTAATAGGGTGTCCATTGATATGAGAGGCTTATAGAATTTTAAGATAGAATTTTTGGATGTAAAAATGGAGGAAATTTTATCTGGTGATATAGGAGACTTATGTTTCATAGAGACTCTTGATGTTAAACTACTTAGAGGGGAATATAAGGTATACCGAGGAAAAGACATGTTCCATGTCTATTGCTATATTCCGAGAAGGAGTTTTGAGAAATTAGAAGAAATTTCCGATGAGGATGTAGTTGGGTTAGATGTGCTGAGGTCTACTGATTAGATGAGGATTATTCAGTTTGATAGTGTGAATGCTGAGAGGGTGAAAGTGCTCAAAAATTTAGAACCCCTGTGATTTTGGTATCTGATAGTGAAACGGAGGATGCTGGGTATGTTCCAACATACCAGCAAGATGATGAAACAGAGGATATGGAAGTTGATGAAGACGAGTTGGGCTCTGCTGATGAAGGTCTGAGAGATCAAGACTTTTCAATGCATGAAGATGTTGTTCTTGAAGATTTTGAGGGATTGAAGACATGGGGAGAAGACCCAACATTTGAATCTGCTGGAATATAGGAAGCAGCACAGTATGTTCCAACATATGTGCAGCATGTTGAAACACAGGGTTCTGAGTAGCAATAAGCCGAGCAGGGTCATGATCTTGCCTATTCTAGTGATGTGATTCTGGATGAATTTATTCAGACCATGGAGGCAAAGAGGAAAATTGATGAGGCATAATCATCTCAGCCATCAAAGAAGACCAAGGTGACAGAACCTTCTCAGAAGAAGAAGACTAGAACCATATTGCCTCATCCTTCTGTAAGTGAAGCTTACTCTGAAATTTACTTTGATGCTGAGTGTGAGGAGATGGGAGCTGTATTTTCTCCGAGAAAGGTGATAGTTGAGAGACCTGTAAACTTAGCAGCATACAAACCCAGTGGGTTTTCAGATTTTCTTGAATTAATTGGAATGAAGAAGGCTGCTACAGGTTTCATAGACTACAACAGACAGATTGTTTGTGAGGTGTACTCAAATTTGATGGTTGGAAATCTGGAAGAAGATTCGCCCTGGTGTGACAGGGTCTATGTGAGAGGAAAATAGTAAACTTCACGGCTGACAGGATTAATAAATTTTTGGGGATGAACACTCCAGATTTTAAAGGATTTTTTATGAAGGTATGGAGGTCTCGGATGACCAGATTTTGACAGAGATTTCAGGTGGCGTGAAGACTGAATGGGCGGATACTGGATATTCACAGGCATCATGCCTGACTTCAAGGTTTTTTGGGTTGTATAAGGTGACAGTAAATTTTTGGATGCCATCCACTAATACAACAGCACTAACCCGAGAAATGGCCATGTTGCTTTACTGTGTTGGAACATAGAGGCCAGTGAACCTTGGACTTCTTATTCAGCAGGCCATAGTGCGGCAAGAAATCTCTCCAAAGGCTAAGCAAGCCCTGATATATCTGTGCATCATATCGGCTTTGGTTTGTGGTGAAAGAGTAAAGACAAAGCCAAAGGATGATATTATGGAAACTGAGTCATTGAAGTCGAATAAGAAGACATTTGGGATGAGGCAAGTAAAGGACTTACAGTGGAAGCCTAAGAATGGGGATTCTACTTTTACCAGTGAGGACAACCAAGCCAAGTTGATGGTTCTAAATTCAAGGCTGGGTGTCACTGCCATCCAGATTGCTGCTCTGGAAACCGAGAAGTCCAAACTTGAAAAAAAAAGAATGCTCGTTTGGAAGTGCAAGAAGCTGCTTCTGAACTGGATTGATAGCTGAAGAACTATGTTCCAACATAGTTTATTAGGTTCAGGAGGAGCTGACTCTTTATTGTACTGGCCTATTTATGTTTTTTTTTGGCATGTTTATTGGCCCCAAAGGGGGAGATGATTATTATTTTGGATTTTCTAGTGTAATTCCAATTCTTTTTTTTTTGGTTTTCTGGAATTTGGGTATTTGTTTTAATTCAGAGTTGGTTACTCAAGTATGTTCCAACATATTGGGATTTCTGGATTTCTGATTACTATATACGATGGAAGTTTTTTCTTTGGTTTTATTTGTCCAAAATGGTTGAGTCCACAAAATGCAAAAGGGGGAGATTGTAAAGTCATATGAATCTCATGGATTAATGTGTTGGCATTTGTGAACAATTATTAAAGAATAAAACATTCCATGTTGGAACATACCGTAGATGTTAGATTTGCGAGAAGAATATTGTGACGAAATTAATTTATGAAAACTTGGTGATTACGCAATATTTAGTACAACCGTGTAGAAGCATAATGGAATTATGGAAAATCCCTATATTTATGGAATTGGATTAAAGAAATATTATGGGATAGTTGAGATAAGGAAAATTCCTATATTTATAGGATTTGGATATGCTTCAAAAGCAGATAAGGAATAAGAATATTATGGAGATAATTATGAACAGTTCCAATTTGCCAATGGACTATAAATAGAGGACATTATACAGCTGCAATGTAACGAATTAAACCGAGAAAATCTGCACTTCATATTTCTATCTTTCGAGAGCCAGATTCTTCATGTTCCAACATACATGACTTGTTTGCTAAAGTTCAGATTGCATGGCTTAATTTCTCGGGAGGAGGAGATCCAGCCTCGACAGTTTCGAGGTCAGAGGGAGTCTGATCAAGGCAGATCGGTAGCAAGGGGAGCTTGCAAAATCCACACGTTGTAATTAGAAAAGATAAGTATAGTTGTATGGTGTACTTTGTACTGTATCTTTATGATTAGTGGATTTATTCTGAACTGGGCCAGGCCTCGTAGATGTAGGTGGTTTTCACCGAACTTCGTAACCAAGTATGTGTGTTCTTGCTTTACATTTTTACATACTTGGTTAAATAGGAAATGTTGGAACACGGTAGTAATAATAAAGTTAATTAGGTAAAACCAAATTTTCAATTGGTATCAGAGCTTGGTCACTTACGTTTTACCTTGGTTATGTCAAGGAAAGTGTGATCCGGTTTTACCATGACAACAAAGGAAGAAGGTTCTGTATCTCGGCCACCACTGCTGGAAGGAGCGAATTACAACTACTGGAAGGCTCGAATGATGGTGTTCATAAATTCACTGGATGAACTGGCTTGGCACTATGTTGAAACAGAATGGAAACCCCCAGTTGTTGAAAGTTTTAAACTAGGTGAATCGAGTTCTAAAGAGCTAGTAGTGAATCCTAAAGAGTCGTGGACTCCAGATGAAAAAGGGTGGCATGGCGAACTATGGAGCATTAAATGTCATCTTTACTGCCATAGCTAAAAATTAGTTCAAACTCATCTCTACGTGCTATCAGGAAAAAAGAGTATGGGATATCTTACAAGCGGTGCATGAGGGAACAAGTCGTGTACGTGAATCAAAACTACAAATGGTTGCCTCACAGTTCGAAGAATTAAAGACGGAGAAGAATGATACTATTGTTATGTTCAATGGAAATCTAAGAGACATCTCAAATATGGAGTATTAACTTGGAAAAACCTACAAGGATTCAAACTGGTGAAAAAGACTTTGAAATCTCTTCCTCACATATTTTCAATACAATTTGGTAGAAAAAAAGTCTATATTTGAAGAAGGATGACCGACCGACCAATGCGAAGATCGGCCGGGTGAAGAAGACCAGGTGCACAGCCTGGGCGCTCAACCTCGTGCCCCAAATGCAGGTAAAGATTGGCCCCAGAATGGAAACCGCGTGCTCAACCGTGCCCACGAGCTCAACCATGCGCGTCCCAGCACCCTATCCCCTCTCCGCGCACGTCCCAGACCGTGCGCACCCGCCCAGCTGTTGCATCATTCGCTTGCCCCACGTGCCCGAAACCATTTTTCTGCACCATTTTTTACACGGACCATGTCAAACTTACACGATCCGTGCGAGACATTCTGCCCAGAATTATTTTTCTTGACTAGTCTTCCCACCAACTTTTGTACTATAAATACCCTTATCTTATCCTCATTCCAATCCATCTCTTAACTAAAAATCCTCTTCCAAAAACCCTATATCTACATTTTCTCTTCTTTTTTTCTTCTTTCTTTCCTTAGTTTTTGTAGGTTAGTTATGTGTTTTAGTAATATAGGGTAGTAAACTCCTTGGGAGCAATCGATTGAAGCTTCTAAACCAATGCAGTAAAAACCTCTATTTCACTCTTTCTTGAAGCATTTGTTATTTGTTATTTAGCATTTATTGTGTTTTTAATGTGAATGTTTACTTCATTTATACCATGGGTTGTTTGAAATATGAAATGTTTGTATGATTAAGTGTTAGGAGGTTAGAGATGTGCACAATTATTTATCTCTTTGACATGAAAATCCAAGAACATGGAATTAGAACTTCTTGTTGGGTGAATGATGTTAATCTTGCTAGATGAGT
>JAULKK010015543.1:0-10070 GCA_032355705.1 Rubia peregrina
ATATATAAAGGTATATGCATGTGCATATATTTATACATATTGTCTATACATAATTCTAATAAGTAAAAAAGGCACCTGCACATTTTTATGACTTATTTATACAAATTATATTTTTTTCTACTAACTTTTCTCAAAATTAGCAGAACCTAATTAAATTTTGTTATTTCATCATTAGTAGAACCATGTGTATATTTCCTCATTAGACTACCAACAGTTCTAAACACATTATTAGAACCACATTAAATTATGCAGTAGAACCTTTCTAAATTATGTTACTTATAAATATAGAAAAAACGTATTAACTAAAATATTGTAAAATTAACATAATTTTCACTACTAATCAAAAAAATTATAGCCACATTAAATTCAATATATATAATACTATATACATATCATTATTATAAATAATGAAAAACACCTATATATTTTATGACTTATTTTTGTAAATCCTTTCATTTAACTAAGATGAACAAAAGAAATAACATATTAACTAACATTAAATTAATATAACACAATTCCAACTATTGATGATGAAATCTAGAACAAAAATAAATTCAAAATATAGAGACATCCGTAGACAATGAAATGTTAAACAACTAAATATGAAATTGAAATAAAATATCACAACTATTAATGATGAAATAAAACATAAACTTCTATTAATTAGGTAGTTATTTACTTTTCGAATTACTACCACCGCTATTACACGCTCTCTTTCTCTGCGTTTTCTCATTATTTCACTCTGAAAACCTCTACTGCTAGGGTTCCACCGCAACGTCTATCTGCCATGGAGGAGCTTGGCAAAGCTTCTCCCTTTTTTATAGTCAGATGCTCAATAAGACACTAATTGATACCCTAAATCCTAAGCCCAACATACATTTCTTCAATCCAAAAGAAAAAAAATTATCATTTGGGAGAACCAGAGTAACAATTCACAAATGAAGTATGTGAGCGTTTGGAAGCTCCTTACGGTGCACATTAGTGGGCAAATTCTCTAGAAGCCGTCCGCAAAGGGAAAAACTGAGAAAATATTTTCAGACAGCTGGGTTCAAAGGTCACACTGACATCCACTTATTCGACAATCGACACGTTTTAATTCACTTCTCGTTACCAGATAACTATTACCGATGTTGGATGCATAAGGTTTGGAATTTTTGGGTTTATTTAGTTAGGATTACATAATGGATGCCAAATTTCAACCCCAATGCACATTCTCCAATAGTTCCCATTTGGGTAGCATTATACGGATTACCACAGGAAAAAAATTGACGAATGGGTCATACTATCTACTGGAGTCTTTTAAGGGTAATGCAGTGAAGGTTGATAAGGCAACGCTGAATCGAATTCATTCTCATGTGGCTAAAATCTGTGTAGAAGTTGATATAACCCTACCATTAAGGGAAATGATTTGGCTGTGTTTTAGAGATACTAGCTTTTTGCAGTATTTAGAATATGAGAGAGTCCCAGAGTATTGCTCAAAGTGTCTAAAACTAGGACATTCAAGATCTTCTTGGAGATTTGATTCAACGCGTACTTGTTTAAGTTCCTGGAGGCCAGAGGAAGATCTTTTAAATAACATCAATCCAGGTAAAGAGGTTACCCCCTCAGTTGATCATGGAAGGATATCAGTTGAAGGGGGTAAGCCTTGTTCTTCTAGTGTTTCAACTAAGGGTAAAATTTATATTCCTACCATTAAGAATAAATCAGATAGCTTTCAGCAGGTACCAGCTAATAAGGGCAAATGTTAAAGGTTCCTTATTTAACATTTGTTATTAATAAGTCTACATTATTACTTGAATGTTGTTGTTGTTCATAACTTACTTGAAAATTTTGCTGTGAATGAACCTGTGGTAGAACATCCTGCTGTTGTTATTAATTTATCTGTTAAATCTTCTGTTATTGAGCCATTGGTAGATCATGTTGTTCATAAGTCTTCTATTAAATCAGTTGTCAAAACTTATGGTAGATTCTTCCTTTACTAATAAACACTCTGATGTTGTAAATACTCAAAATGTTAATTATTTCCTAGAAATTAATACTGCAATTCTGTCTAGCCTCAAAATGATATTGAAAATTCATATAATGAGGCAGAAACAGTTCTTTCAGATGCTAACAAATCATTGGAGAAAGACAAAAACTCTAAAATCTTTTTAAAACATAACTCAAAAGATTCAAAACATAAACTCAATTATCTGAATGGTAAGTTTATTGAATTGAGTGCTGGGGATTCTCCTCTGTTATCTTCAGGTAACAAAACAGCAAAAAGAATCGAATTGCTTAATGCAGAATAACCTAGAATTGTCAACCTTTCCCAATCTAATGAAGACTCAGCAAATTTTCTTGATATTAAATAGAGCCAGATTGAGTCTACCAATAAATTTAACTATCTGCTGAAATTAAAAGAGAATTCTGAACAGCAAGAATTTAATGATCAGAAAAATAAACCTAAAAACATAACAAAAAGGACTATACAGCTACTCCTAAAATGGTTTCTACTTGTTCCTCTTTGAATAACATTAAACCATCTCAATGATTGAAACCAAAATCTGGAACGCTAGAGAAGTATGGAGCAAATCTACTCAGATTAGAATCAGAGATATTTAAAAAAGATATATAACTGAAATAGTTGTGATAATAGAACCTAGTCTCAGCAATGGAAACATAAAAACATTCTCAAAAGCTATTGGATTTCAAAACTGCTTCTTGGATTATAAATGTAAATTTTGAATTTTTTGGACATATGAAATTAATTTGAAAATTAATGCAGTGGAGGAACAATATATAATTACCAATTTTACACATCCTATGCTACATAATGAATGTCAAATTGGTTTCATTTGAAAGAAAGTGTGTCATTCACAATCAGTCTTCAATAACATCGCTCTTTACCTAATTGGTGACTTCAATGTTATTTCAAATCCTGCTGAATACATTGGTCCATCTGTACCAAATAATAAAAACATTACAAGTATTAATAAGTTCTTAAAACGAAATAAATGTTCAGACATTCCAAAATCAGGATCCTTATACACTTGGACATGAATGAGGCCCGAGGGTAGAGCGTGGAAAAGGTTGGACAGAGGTTTATATAATAGCTTTAGGTGGCAAGATTTTCAATCTTCTCATATACAAACATTAGACAGAGATCAATTTGACCGTATCCATCTAATTCTTCATATTTCAAAAAATTGTAATAACGTTGGGCCTAAACCTTTTCAATTCCTAAACTGTTGGATAAATCAGCCTACACTTATGACAAAAATCAGAAGATGCCCGGAACATTCAAACAAGTTTATATAGAATGAAAAAGTTGGTCTTCGGATTTTAAAAAAATTGCACTAAAATTGTGAAATACTCATACTTTTGGCAACATTTTTACAACAATGAAAAAGTGTGAAGACCTACTTTTCAAAGATGAAAAATAACTGTAACAATCAGAAAATCCAATTTCACTTACTTTTAAAGCAATGTATAAAATAAATGTATGGTCACTGGATTTTAAAGAGATAGTATAAAAGAAACACAGATTTTTGAAGAAAAAAATTGGAAGAAAATAGTTTTGTTTGAAAATAAAACTATGGGCGTGATAAATCACACCCTTTGAAACAAAATTCGCCTAACCCGTGGTGCAAGGTTCTACACAGGAATTTCTTTCCCAAGGTACCTCAGAAACCTCCCTTACTCGTGCACCCAAGTAGTGGAGGAGAAACTCATAAGTATTCAGCTCAGAGGACGTTTAGAAAGTAGTGAAGGAGAAGAGGAAGAGATGTCGATTCTGTCTTCTGAACTGCTCATGAACTATCCTTTTATAGATGCATAAACTAACAACCACAACTCATAATTTGGAGCAGTTCCGAGAACATGGAGCAGTTCAAAGAACGTGTTTGAAAATCAATTTTGACTGAATAAAAGATAGGAACGGATAGTAACGGTCATGGACCGATTAAAATTCAGAACAGATTGAAAACCAATTTTGACTGAAGGGATAAACTATTTTTACTATATCAAAAAATTTCAAACTTGTTTTAGCCTTATGAAATATAGGGAGAAAAATAGGATTTAGTTTTAAAACATTTGATTATCTAAGAAGCCTCATAAATGCTGGCGGCGGGCCGGCCGACGGTTGACAATCCTCGCGGCGTGCGCGAGGGGTATTTATTCTTTTTGCTCACTCAAAGTGGTAGAAAAGAATTTCCATATTTAAACCACACTCATTCCTACTCGACTTCCCATGTGGGGCTAAAAATAAAACCAAGTTTTTTCGTTTTTCTTTTAAAATCGATTTTGGGCTGAATGGCCCATTTGCATTATTAGCAATCCTCCACTAATGCAAAATGGAAAAAGGTAATTTTTCTGAGCATTTGAAAGTTTGACCCTTAAGTATTAGTATCTTGTGATTGAACTAATGCGTAATGAATTTGGATGATCGACTTGTTTTTGGAGTGAACGTATCTGGAACTCCTAAACTGGTTGATCACTCCACTAACACGTGTCTTACTTTAATAAAATGAGTTCCACAATTGTTTCCTTGGGAAAACTCATGAGTGCTCTAGAAAGACAATCCTTAAACTCTTTCATGAACAGAAGACCAATCTTTTACACTCAAGTATGTCCTTCTATCAAGTCTTATCAGACCACCCAATCGGGGGAATGGAAAGATTAAGAACGATTCATCATTCAACCTCACATAATTGTTGGTGAATTCTGCTAGTCCATCACAAATTAGAACTATCTTGAATCCATTAAGAGCTTTAAGCTCATCCTCGCAACGTACATACATCATGGGAATGGGTAGGTTTGTACGTTTTTAAGTCTTTCCTTGGTTTCATTTGACTTCAATTTGTTTGAGACAGAGCAAAAATATCCACCAAGAATTCCTCACCTAGCAAGGTTTTAACCTCATTCCCCTCGATGAATCTTGGACTATCTTTCTACTTAGTCATTTAGTAAATTGATCGGCTAAATTCCTTTCTGACCTTACGAATTGTAAAGCCAATACTCCAGTCTCTATCAAATTTCTCACATAGTCATGCCTAATGTGTATATGTCTTTTCTTACCGCTGTAAGCTTCATTTTGGGTAAAACCTAAGGCTGCCTAAAAGTCACAAAAAAGTGAGACTGGTGGAGTGGGTTCCCCCATAAAAGGATATCTTCCAGTAATGACCTAAGCCACTCTGCTTCTTGCCCTGCCAAGTTTAGAGCTATAACTCAGACTCCATAGTAGACTGATCTATACAAGTCTGTTTTGAAGACTTCCACAAGATAGCAGCTCCTCCTAAGGTGAAAACATAACCACTGGTGGAACTAACTTCATTATTATCGGTTACCTAGTTCACATCACAATACCCTTCCAAAACAGCGGGATATCCTACAAGATGCAATCATAAGTCCATTGTACCTTTTAGATATTTTAGTGAATGTCTAAGGGTAATCCAATGTTCTCCAGTAGGGTTGTGGGTGTACCTACTTAGTCTACTCACACCATAGGCAATATCAGGTTGAGTGCAGTTTATTAAAAATATTAAACTACCAATAATTTTTGCATACTCCCCTTGAGATACACTTCTTCCTTTATTTTTCTTAAGTGAATATTGGAGTCATAAGGAGTTCTTACTGGCACTACATCAAAGCTGTTGAATTTTCTCAACACCTTTTCAACATAATGAGATTGGGATAAATGAAACCATTATATTTTTAGTAACTTTTACCCCTAAAATGACATCCACCTCCCCTAAATCTTTCATTTAAACTTTAGATGATAAAAAAAAATTGGTTTCATTAATGGCATCAATGTGTGTTCCAAATAACAACGTGTCATCCACATAGAGACAGATAGTCACACATTCATAATCAAATTGTTATGAATATACACAAGCATCAGACCCATTCACAATGAAACCAAAACTAAGAATAGTTCTATGAAACTTCCCATACCGTTGTTTTGGTGCTTGTTTTAAACCATACAATGACTTCTTAAGTTCACACCCCTATTTTCTTGGCATGTTGTACCCAGGGGGTTATATCATATATATCTCTTCTTCTTGATCACCATTCAATAAAGAAATTTTAACATCCACTTGATGTACTAACATTTTATGTATAGAGGCCAAGGAAAATAGTGCACAAATTGTGGCTATTTTAGTTACAGGTGAGTAGGTATAAAAGATGTCCACACCAAACTTTTGGGTAAAGCCTTTAATTACAAGGCTTGCCTTAAATCTTTCTACGAAACCATCATTTCTTAGTTTTCTTTCAAATATCCATTTGCAACCTAATGCTTTTGATCCCTTAGGCAAGTCCACCAAGTCCCATTATTATTCATTATTGACTCAAGTTCACTGTTAATTGCTTCTTTCCAAAAGCTAGCATCTACAGATTTCATAGCCTATTCATAAGTTTTAGGATCTTCTTCAAGAAGGTGAAGAAAAATTACTGACTCATTTAATTCATTTACATCTTCGAGTTCAGTCACAAAAGCAGTCACAAAATTAGCCCCAAAATCAGTTTCTTTTCTACGTCTCTTACTTCTTCAAATTTCATTATTACCATGTTCTGGTACATGTACAGAAGTAGAACTAGAAGAAATAGGTATCACATTGCAAGATACAACATTCACATTCTTTAAAGGAAATACGCTTTCAAAAAAAAATCAGCATCTCTATATCCGCACATAGACTTATCATGTAATCGCATAAATCTATAAGCAGTACTATTTTCAGCATATCCCACAAATATGGCATCAACAGTTTTTGGACCAATGGTGTCATGTTTGAAAGTAGGCAAAACTACTTTAGCCAAACACTCACACACTTTTAAGTATTTTAAGTTAGGGGTATATCCTTTCCACAATTCATGAGGTGTTTTCTCTAATTTTTTATGAGCCACCTTATTTAGAATGTGATTGGATAATAAGATAACCCCTCTCCACATTTCATTAGATAATCCATAACTTAAAAGCATTGCATTTATCATATCTTTTAAAGTTCTATTTTTCTTTTAGTTATTCTATTTTGTTGTGGAGTGTAAGGTGAAGTGAACTCATGAATTATGTCATTCTTTTCACAAAATTATCTAAGGAAGTTTGTACTAAATTCTCCTCCTCTATCTAATCTAAGTCTTTTTATTTTCCGGCCTTGTTGATTTTCTACCTCGGCTTTATAGATTAGGAACTTTTGTTCTGCTTCATCATTTGTTCTTAAAAGGTAAATTTTAGTATACCTTGAATAATCATCTACAAAGGTTATGTAATATCATTTTCCACCTTTACTTTCAAAGTTTTTAAAATCTGCTAAGTCTGTGTGAACTAACTCTAACAGTTCAGTTACTCATTGAGTTACTTGTTTAAATGGTTTCTTAGCGATTTTAGCTTCTACACAAGTTTGACATTTTTCCAATTGAATCTTTGGCAGGTTAGGTAGTAAGTTCATGTGTTGCATTCGTTTAAGTGAATTAGTACTAACATGTCCTAAACGTGCATGCCAAATATCAAATGATTCAATGATATAAGTAGAAGTAGATGTTTCATTGATGGCAGTTGTGTTCACAACAAATAACCCCCCAGACATGTATCCCTTTTCCCACAAATTGGCCATTTTGAGTGATAACCAGTTTGTCAGCTTCAAATACCAGTTTGAGACCGACTTTGTTAAGAAGACCAGCAGAAATTAAGTTTCTACGCAGAGAAGGAACAGAGAGGACATTTGAAAGAGATAAGTTATTTTTGGAAGTTAGTTTAAGAAAGACCTTCTCTTTGCCTAGAACTGGGGCACTGCTTGAGTTTCCCATGTAGACTCTTTCACCACTTGCGACCTCCTCGAAAGTTGTGGACAGATCCCTGTTTGCACGAAGTGTTTGGAGGCTCCAGTGTCAACGATCCAGTCTGTCTTGTTTTCAACCAGGTTGACTTCAGAGACTACAGCAGCAATGGTTTCCACATTTTCATCTTCGATGAGATTAGCTTGAGCCTTGTTGTTGTTCTGGTTGGGTTTGTTGACATCCTTTCGTTGGTAGCATTGGTAAACTCGATGACTGGTGCTTCCGTAGACGTAACAGGCTGCTTTGGATTTCTTCAAAGTTGAACCACCACTTTTCTTGAAGGTACCAGCCTTTTGAATGAGTTGTTCATCTTCTTGAAGGTAGTCGAGGATTTGGACCTGTCAACGTTTCCAAATTCTACAAGGTTAGCTTTAACTGAATCGGATAGAGAAGAAGGTCCCTTATCTTTGAGGCGATTGGCTTCCTCAATCTTCATGTGGCTGACTAGCTCCTCTAGAGTCATATATATTTTCTTGCCTTCTGTGAGAACTTCTGCAGTCAGATTCTCGTACTCATGGACCTGGTCCATTAGGGGTTTGTTGTCCACCATTTGGAAATTGAGCCAGTTCCCAACCACATATTGTTTCTTCCCAGCATCATCGACACCATATTTCTTCTCCAACGTCTCCCATATTGACTTAGCAGATTTGTTTGTGATGAACAAGTCAAATATTGGATTCGTCATGTTGTTGAGAAGATGGCCCCTAGAAATTTTGTTATCTTTGTCATACTTGACAATTGGCTCGTTAACTTCAGGGGTTGATTCTTTAGTGGGAGGATCAGTAAATAGGACGTAATCAACTTCCAGTTGTTCAAGAAATATCATAGCTCTTTGGGACCAACGTTTATAGTTAAGACCACCCAGAGGAGGTATTTTGGAAAGTTCTTTCAAAAATCTTGTTTGACCAGACATCTTTTTTTCCGGAAAAGAATTTCGTTTCAAAATCGTTGGTAGAAATTTGAGTAACAACTTTCGCAAATCAATGTATGGTCACTAGTTTTTGAAATAGACAGAAAAGAAAACACAAATTTTGAAAACATGGTTGGAAGAAAATAGTTTGTGTGAAAAACGAACTATGGGCATGATAAATCACTGCCTTTGAAACGAAATTCGCCTAACCCGTGGTGCAAGGTTCTGCGCAGGTGTTCATTTCCCAAGGTACCACAGAAACCTCCCTTACTCGTGCATTCAAGTAGCGGAGGAGGAACTTGTAAGTAATTTATGCTCAGAGAACAGTTTGAAAGCAGTGAAAAAGAAGAGGAATAGAGGTTTTTTTGTATCCTCTGAACTGCTCATGAACCAGCCTTTTATAGGCACATTAACCAATAGGCGAAACTCATTATCAGGGAGCAGTTCAGAATAGCCCGTAACTAGGCAGCCTAATCTCCTCATGTCAACATCCCCAGCCTAATCAGAATAGCCCGTAACCAAACACTCGGTATCACCCCATAAATAAGACCCACATCAGACGACCTCTAAAGTACCTAAAACTCTTCTTCACAGCTTGCCAATGTTTTCTACCTAGTTGCCCCATGAACCTGCTCACAACACTGACCGCATGTGCTAAGCCTAGCCTCGTACACACCATAGCATACATCAAGCTCCCCATAGTGCTAGCATACGGAACTTGAGACATATACTCTTTCTTCTCTTCTGATTGAGAAGCAAACATGGAGGTGAGATGGATATTTGCAGCACTAGGAGTGTCAATAGGCTTGGCTAAAAACATGTCAAACCTAGCCAACACCATATAAATGTAGCCTTTGTGTGATAAGAAAATATTCCTCTGACCTCTATCTATGAGATCTCAATTCCTAGTATCTTCCGAGCTGCACCCAAATGCTTCATCTCAAATTCAGCACTAAGAAGACCATTCAGCTTCTGAACCTCATGCTTACTCTTTACGGCTATCAACATGCCATCTGCATAAAGCACCAAATAAATGAATGACTCATCTCTCAACTTCCTATAGTAGACAAAACAATCATATGAACTCCTTGTGTAGCCCAACTCAAGCATGTAGCTGTCAACTCTCTTGTACCACTGCCTCAAAGACTGTTTAAGCCCATATAAGGACTTCTTCAACTTGCAAACATACGTTTCCTTGCCATGAACTTGGAAACCATCTAGCTGAGTCATGTATATCTCTTCCTCCAACTCTCCATGTAGAAAAGCGATCTTCACATCAAGTTGTTCGAGCTCCAAATCCTGATGTGTCACTATAGCTAGCAACACCCTGATGGAAGTGTGTCTG
>JAULKK010015554.1:0-10070 GCA_032355705.1 Rubia peregrina
AAGAATGTCTTCCATTTCGAAAGTATCAATTGTGTATTTTCTTTAGCACTATTTTATATTTAGTATTTAATTTTTTTATCCTTTAAATGAAATAATCTACTATACTTTGTTATTTTAATGGCTGATTCAATTTTTTAAAAATATAATTCCGATCTCCCTATTTAAACTTCTTGGTTCCGCCACTGATGACGGTCAAAGTTGGTTGGGCCTAACCGCCTTTAAAACCGATCAATTAAAGGCGGTTCATAGTTGAACCAATTATAAACTCGATCCATTAAAGGTGGTTCCTTACAAACCACCTTTTAAACTAGTTGAACCGCCTTAGACAAAACAAGGGGTCCGACTCACATGGTTCCAAGTTTGGAACCCTCTTGCAAAGGTGGTCTTCAAAAAATGACAGATACCACCATTGAAGTGGCGCCTTTATTAGGCTTTTTTCCATTGGTTTAAAGACAAAAACGCATCTGCAATGAATGGATCTAGATCTTTCAAACCCATCACCAACATTCATCTTTCTTACTAATTTTTTATTTTAAAAAAAGGTCTTCTCTTAGACCAACTTTATAATTATTCATACATTTTAATACATTATAACTTTTTTCTAAAAGTTACAGGTAATTCGTTGCAGTAAATAAAAATAACTATTAAATAACCCGCTAATTATATCAATTACTCCCTCCGTCCCAGGAAAATTTGCACAAAATATTTTTTACAGTTTCCAAAAAGTATGCTTGTCTGTAAATATATGTAACCACGGACAATAACGACACATAAAAAATTTGATATTTAAAAACTACTTGTTCCGACGAATTTAACAATATCTCATATGATAATATTATTGTTCATATTTCTGTTTTAATATGTGGTCAAAAGTCATCAACTTTAATTATTAAAAAGTAAATGTGCAGATTCGCATGAAACAGAGAGAATATAAAATAATCCCGTCTATCAATTAGTTGGTCAAGACTTTGTGTGTTTTTTTTCCTCATTTCTTTTGTGAATGATGTCGATAGATCCTGCTCAACAAACTCCAACTGGCATAGTAGTGATGGCTCATTCATGTTCACAAGAGTTTTCGGTACAGACCTCACTAACTAGAGCCCAGAGATAAGGTACCAACAGATGAAATTTTGAACATACACTTTGACTATAAATTCCGTACAAAGGAAACTAACACTTCATTCGTCCCAATTTAAATTTCACACATTTTTTATGATCTTCAATAAATATATTTGACAATAAATATATGTAATTACGTATGATAGCGACACAAAAAAAATGTTAATATTATAATCTACATGTTACAACGAATCTAACAATATCTCATACGATGATATTATTGCTCGTATACCTATCTCAATATGTGGTCGAAATTCGACAACCTTGACTGGAAAAAAATTTATGTGCAATTTGAGTTGGGACAAAGGGAGTAGGAGTATGGTACAATGCTACAACAGATACTGAAATTTAATTTTACCTAATTAGGTTATTTATTAAAGACGTGTTCCAACATAACATATCTAACCAAACATGTAATAAAATGAAACAAAAACACACAAGACTTGTATTCGCAGTTCGGTGAAATTCACCTACATCTGTGGGGCCTGACCCAATTCAGAATGAATCCACTAATCAGAAAGATACTCTACAAAGTGCATCATACAATTATACTTAACTTCTAATTATGAATGTGTGAATTCTACAAGCTCCTCTTGCTACCAATCCACCTTGATCAGACTTCCTCTGATCTCGAAACTTGTCAACACTGGATCTCCCTCTCCCGAGGAATTAAGGTATACGATTTTGAACTTGATCAACAGGTTATGGTATGTTGGAACATATGTATGCTGACTCTCATAGTACTCTCGAAAAGATAGAAAATCTGAGTGCAGATTTTTGCAATTAAATTCGTGAGTTATGAAGCTGTGATGTCCTCTATAAATAGTCCATTGAGCAGATCGGAATTCTCCATGATTATCTCCACAATATTCTCATTCCTTATCTTCTGAAGCATATCCAAATCCCTAAAATAAAGGAATTTTTCTTATCTCAAATATCTCATAATATTCCATAAATCTAATTCCATAACTATAAGGATTTTCCATAAACCCAGTATGCTTCAATCACACGTCTAAAATACCATATTGCATAATCTTCTCTCTTCCAAAAATCAATATCCACGCAATATCACAAATCGACTAAGTCCTTTTAGGCTTCAGTTTTCCGTATGTTCCAACATGGAAAATTCTCTTTTCCAAAATAGTTCACAAATGCCAACTAAATAATCAATACAATCCATGTGACTTTATAACCTCCTCCTTTGACATTTTGTGGACCCAACCATTTTGGAACTAAGAGCACCGAGAAAAACTTCCAAACAACAAAACATGATACTTCTAGAATTCCCATCATGTTGGAACATATACTGAGTACTGAATCTGAATTCATACCAAAAGAAAACCAGAAATCTAGAAATAAAAAATTCAGATTACAGAACCACCGAAATAATATTTTAAAAACTCCAAAATATTCTTCCTATGGGGCTATGAATATGCCAAAGACAATAAAAACACAGAAAAAATCACAAAAAAATCTGCTCTTCTAAAATCATCAATTGATTTATGTTGGCACATAGCCAGTGTAGAAACTCCAATCCTGTTCAAAAGCAGACATATGTGCTTCCAACTGAACATTCTCTCCCTCAATCTTAACTTTCTCAGCTTCCAAGGCAGAAGTCGGTATGGTCAAGGCTCCAAACTTAGCTTACATTGTTGTAATCCTGACCTTTTTATCATCCACATTCAAGGCTAAGGCCTCAGTCACCGACCACATCCCAAATGTCTTCTTGTTAGGCTTGAGAGATTTAACCATTTCAATCTCATCTACAAGATAATCCTTCACCTTTTCAGTCCTAGCCAAAGTAGTGATAAGGCATGGGTATACCAGAGCATGATTGGCCTTGGGAGCTATGGCTTGTCTCACAATTCTTTGTTGTATAAATAGCCCCAAGTTGACAGGTTTCTGTGTTCCAACAGAAGTTAATCAGTTTAGTCATTTCCTTGGTGTGGGCAGTGGTATCTGTTGAGGGCATCCAGCAGTTTACTGCTATTTGATAGAGACCAAAAAACCCGGAGGATACACAGGATGCTTGAGATTTACTAGTTGATGGCCACTTAGTCTTAAAACCACCTGAAATCTTAGCCACAATCTGGTCATATGTAACCTACATCTCCTCAGAAAATACCCTATCAAAATATGGAGTTTTCAACCCCAACAATCGGTTAATCTTTTTGGCAGAAAATTGATAATTTTGCCTCTCACGAACAAGCTATTATACCACGGGGTTTCATCATCCAGATTTATAGCCATCAAATTATCGTACACTTCACAAACCAGCTGATTGTTATACTCCTCATACAAAGTGGCAGCTTTCTTTAACCCTATTAGCTTCACAAAATCAGAAAGTCTACTCTTCTTGTATGCCTCTAAATCTACTGATCTCTCAAGAATAATCTTCCTCTTAGAGAATACCTCCCACATCTCCTCATAGTCAGCATTATAAAACATACTTGAGATGGCATCACTTACAAAAGGTGCAAGAAGAGTTGTATTCTTCTTGGGTTCAGGATTATTTTTCTTGCTCTTCTTTGCTGGCTGTGATGACTCAGGAGCCGTCTTCTTCTTAGGTTCAGGAGTACTTTTGTTGCTCTTCTTTACTGGCCGTGATAACTCAGAAGCTGTCTCTTTTCTCTTTCCTCTTTTCACTTTGGTCTGGATGAATTCATCCAAGACTTCATCACTGTAGTAGGTAACGTTCGGTTCCAATGTTGGAACATGATCTGTCTGCTCGGTCTCTTCATTACCAAGCTCAGTTTTTGCTGCTGCTGCATCTTGTGTTCCAATATACTCTGGCTGCTCATGCACAAGTTCATCTCTTCTTGTATGTCCTACCACTGAGTAATCCACATCATCATAAGCACTACCTATATATTCATCAACCTTTTTTTCTTGACCATCCATATTCACATCTGTGAACCCCAAACCAGGCTGCATTGGACCATACCCAACACTCTCACCCCTCTCATTATATGTCAGCACAATAACAAGATGTCTCAACTCCCTAAGCTCGTTGCTCCTCTTGGTTTCCATAGCATCATAGGGACCCAGTTGCAGCCTATTTGTGGATTTAACCAGCTCCTATCCCTCAGCCTCAGAATCCTCTATCTCTTCAATCCTAAATCTATTAGGGCTAGGTGCATAGTAGTAACTAGTGAAAATATTCTTACCATTACGCATGACATAAGTCCCTCATAAGAGCCTAGGATTATAATATTTTATTTCATCAACATCTCCTATGTCTCCGATTAATAGTTCCTTTATATCCACATCGAGAACCTCCCTTTTTAAGACTTTTAACCAGGATAAATATATGGTTTTCCTATTCGCTTTCACCCACTCAAACAATTCATCCAAGGAGTCAAACTTCATATCATGTTGAAAAAGAGGAGGTGCATCGGGACCAGTTACCTTTTGGTGAGAGGACATGGTCTTGACCGGAGGATGTTGCTTCATCCCTTTGCTGTTGAAAAGTACCACTTCCATGGATGAGCTTTCTTGGTTTCTTTTTTCGGCCATTATAACCTTTTTGAGGTAGGGAGAAGTTGAGGGAAAAAGTTTGACAGTAAGGGAATCTGTGTTTAAACACAATTTAGCTTTTGTAGGTTATGATGATCTCAATTCGGCAAAGTGATCCCAAGTATATCGGCAAGAATCTCTCAACAAAAGCTTCCAAAATTCAAAAAATAGCAAGAGGCAAGAGTATGATAGCCAAAAATAAAGGGAATGTGGAGAGATGGAATAAAAATTTGAATGAAGAGTAAATTCTCCATTCTTTTCCTCATTAACTGTGACTCTCCTTTTCACTTTCCAAGAAAAGCTATAATTGTCTTTTCCCACTTGTCAACTCTTGCAACTCATTGAACTTCCAACATAGCTCATTTCCTTCTATTTTTGTTCACATTTTCTTCTCTCTATTTTTTGTATTTTTTTAAAAATTTATATACGCAAAATAAAAATACCAAAAACTGAATAAAAGCTAATAAAAGTCCTCAATTCTAACATGCACCTAAGTATTGTCTGAGAAGCTCAAAAGTACAGTGTCCAAAGGTTTCGTAAATATATCCACATAGTGCTCACATGTTGGAACATAGACAACCATCACTTCCTTTCTTTCAACCAGATCTCGAATAAAATGGTGCTTGATGTCAATGTGTTTTGTTCGAGAGTGATGGTCTGGATTATTTGATATATCAATAGCACTTTTATTATCACATAAGATCTTCAGAGGCCCTTGTTGAATTCCATAATCATTCAGCATTTGTTTCATCCATAATAATTGTGTACAACAACTTCCAACAGCAAGATATTCAACTTCAGTAGTCGGTAAGGAGATCGAATTTTGCTTCTTACTATACCAAGAATCCAAATTTGTGTCATTAAAGAAACAACCACCGGTGGTACTTTTACGATCATCTGCATTACCAGCCCAATCAAAATCACTATAGCCAATCAGACACAAATTTTGGTTCTTAGAATTCCAAATTCCATAATCAGAAGTCCCACTAACATATCAAATAACCCTTTTGACTGTAGTTAAATGTGATTCCTTTGGATCAACCTAAAATCTTGCACACACTCCCTACATTAAAACATATATCTGGTAGACTGGTTGTAAGATACAAGAGACTCCCAATCATACTCCTGTACAATTTTTGATTAACTTCAACACATTTCTTATCTTTTCCTAATTTATCCGTAGCAGCCATTGGAGTTCTTACAGCTCGAGAACTACTTAATCCAAATCTCTTCACCAAATTCATGGCACACTTGCTTTGACTTATGTACAGTATATGCTCTTGTTTACTTTTGTCTAATTTCGTTAGAAGATCTCTTATTTGTTTATTTATTTATTGCATGGTCATCAAGGGAACCATTGCTGGTGGTGGCGTCATCCGACCATGCTCATCTCAAACTCATCCTGCATCAAGGTTACAAAATCTTGTACTACAGATGGGAAAGTAGAGCCAAAAACAATATCACCAACATAAATTTGAGCAATCAAAATCTTTGATGATTTGTTGAGCACAAATAAGGTGCGATCTACTCCCCCTTAACAATACCCTTTCTTAATGACAAAGTTAGTAAGTCGCTCATACTATATCCTTGGTGCTTGCTTAAGGCCATACAGTGCCTTCATAGTCGATACACATGATGTGGATAATGGGGATCCTCAAATCCTTTAGATTGTTCCACATACACTTCTTCATTAACCACACTATTTAGAAAAGCCTTTTTGACATCCATCTGGTATAATGTAAAGTTCATAGTACAGACAATAGCAAGTAAAATCTGAATAGATTCTAACCTGGAAACTGGTGCAAATGTCTCATCAAAATCAACATCCTTGAGCAACCTGCCTTGCTTTATTTTGAGTAATCTGACAATCAACATCAGATTTGTTCTTGAAGATCCACTTGGTGCCAATAACATTTACCCCATTCGAATGTGGAGTGAGATATCATACATCATTGCGTTCAAATTGCCCAAGTTCTTCTTGCATTGCCGCAATCCAATATTTGTCAAGTAGAGCTTCCTTGTATTTTTTTGGTTCAATGAGAGAGATGAAGCATTGCAATCCTGCAAGTTCTCTGTAGTTTTCCCCAGGGATTGAGCGAGTTCTCCTTATGGTAGGTCCAGGTACCACCTGTGTTGGAACATACAATGTTGCAGTATGAGAGGATGTTCCAACATACTCGACCTTTTTATGTTCATCGGGACTATCTGAATGTTCATATGTTCCAACATGGTTCGGCTGGTCAAGCTGACTACTCTGAGTTGGAACACAGTCTAGATCTGGTTCATCTTCTCTTCCACTTGGTACATGCTTGTCATATGAATCATGCACAATGACGTTTATGGATTCCATAAGAGCTTTTGTCTGAATATTGTAAACTCGATAAACACGACTATTCACAGAATATACCAGGAAAATCACATCATCACTACGACTATCAAACTTATTGCTCTCTATCTCTGAGAATATAGCACTTGCTTCCAAACACATGAAATTATGAGACATTTGGCTTCCTTCCCTTCCAAATCTTGTATGATGTTTTGTTGGTGAATGGACAGAGATACACACGATTTATCATATGGCAAGCTGTATTAATGGCTTCTGCCCACCATTTTTTGTGTATTCCTTTCTCAGCAAACATGACTCGAGTCATTTCCTGAAGGGTCTTGTTCTTCCTCTACACAATGCTATTCTGCTGAGGAGTGATTGGTGTAGAGAATTCATGTTGAATACCATGTTCATCACAGAAATCACCGAACTGGGAATTTTCAAATTCCCTGCCATGATCACTACAAAATTTTGATAATCTTTCTTATTGGACTTTCTTTCTCTGTATGCAATTTTATCACCAAACTTCTAAACACATCCACAGTATCAAATTTTTCTTTAACAAAAATCACTCAAGTGTATCTAGAAAAATCATCAACACAAACAAAAATATACTTCTTGCCACTCACACTAGATGTGTTGATTGAACCCATCAAATATATCTGTAGTAATTCAATATTCCCAGAGGTAGTGATATACTGAACTGAAGAGTAGGAAGATCGAATCTATTTACCTTGTTGGCATGGTCCGCATACAATTCCAGTTTTCCTCGTGTGTAATCATACCTCGTACTGCCTTCAAGTTGACAATTTTCACCAGGATTTTGTAGTTGATATGCCAAGTTTTCTGTGCCACGAGGTTCCTTCATCTTGTTTTGAACTCAGACATTTTACTTCTTGTTCTTGCAGGTAATAGTTGTCTGATGATTGAATACCCGAGAGAACTTTATCTTCACCATGTTTCACTATACATTTGTCTTTCTGAAATTCACTTGTCATATTGTCATCATACAATTGACTAATACTCAATAGATTTGCCTTCAGATCTTCAACAAGTAAAACACTAATAAATACAGGTAATCCTTTAATACACAATTCTCTCTTTCCAACCACTCGGCTCTTCTTTCCATTGCTAAAATTAACAAATCCACCATCATATAGTTCAATTATTTTGCAAATTCCTAAGTTCCAGTTATCTATCGAGAGCATCCACTATCAAAGTACCACGAGTCTCTAGAATGTGCAATAAGGTAAGTATGAGAAACGAGGCAATTACTAGTGCGTTTAATAATCCATACCTTTATGATTATCCTTGATTGTTAGACATCGCCTATGTTGGAACATGCAGACACTTATCATCCATTCATGATGTCTCTGAGTAATTATAGGCATTATTCCTCAGTATAACCTTGATACATGTAGTAGCTACAGATGAGAAGCTTCCGTTGACGAGTCTTGATAACCTTTCTCTTTATCTCTTACATTTCTCTTGAAATCAATTGTGATGCATGTAGGATTGTCATAGCCAATTTCTTGTTGATCTCCAAAGTTCTTCCCATGGATAGAATATCATTAAGTTTTACCTTTCCAGTGTTCAACTTGGTAATTTCTGCCTCGACCATATCATCTCTCTTAGTTGTTGAGCTTAGAGTTAATTTTAGTTCTTCAATCTCTCTTCTGAGTTCATCAACCAGAACTAGCAACTCCTTCTCCTTCTAAACCAATTGATTTTACTCCATCTTCAGTAATTTTTTATATCAACTTTTAGCCACATGTCATACATATTTTCATATGCAGTGTATATCTCTTCATCACTCACAGCTTGGCCTCCATCATCACCAGAAGTGTCGCCATAACCTGTGTTGGAACATACAATATTCTCTCTCTTTGACATGTTGGAACACACATCATCAATATCTAATCCATTGTGAATTTTTGCTCCAAATACCACACAATTGCTTGTAAGTTCCTTTTCATCTTTCTTGTCTTCATCATCTTCACTCCATGAGGTGACATATAATATCCCTTGCTTCTTTTGGGTATTAGCACATTCAACCTGGATGTGTCCAAATCCTTCACATTCTCTACATTGAATTCTTCATGGTTTCTTTGTTTCACCACTTTGATTTCTAAAGAACTGTTGATTTTCTTGTTCCATGCATGTTCCACGATTATTAAAGTCATGTGCCAGATGTTTGTTACCGCCAACCTCTCTTATGATTTCTTGTTCACCATCTACTTTAGCATTCTTGAGAAATTCTTAGTAATGAGAGTAAGTTCTTCAATACCATAATCACTATTGGATTCATGACTGACTCGTGATGAAGATGCTTTGAAGGCCAACTCCTTCTGAGCTTTCTTCACAGGCTGTTTCATTATCATCTCATAAGTTTGCAGTGATCCCATTAGTTCATCCAAGGTCATGGTGGCTACATTTCCAACTTCTTCTATTGTCGCAGCTTCCATTGCAAATCTTTCTTTGATTCCTTATAGATTTTTCCCAGTTGATATTCTATATTGGAGATGTCTTTGAGTTTCCCATTAAGTATAGAATAATTTCATCCTCCTCCATCTTCAGTTCTTTGAACTTTGTAGCCAACATATGTAGTTTTGATTCACGTACATGACTCGTTCCTTCATGCACTTTCTGCAAAATATCTCAAGCTTTCTTCGTCTGATGACATGTAGAGATGAGTTTAAACCAATTTTCAATAACCGCTATGAATATAGCATTCAAAGCCTTTGAATTTTCCAATGAAGCCTTTAGTTCATCTGGGGTCCAAGTTGACTTATCTTTGAGCTTCTGCTTCTTCGTACTTGATTCTCCCTCTTTCTTCTTTGAGCTCGATTCAGCATCCTCAGTTGGATGACTCCATTTTCTTTCAGCAAAGTTCCAAGCCAATTCATCTAGTGAGTTAATAAACACTCTCATGCGTGCCTTCCAATAATTGTAGTTAGTTCCTTCCAGCAGTGGTGGCCGAGACATTGAAACTCCTTCTTTGGTCGCCAAGGTAAAATCGGAGCACACTTTCCTTGACACAACAAAGGTAAGAATAAGTGACTCGGCTCTGATACCAAATGAAATTTGGTTCTACCTAATTAGATTATTT
>JAULKK010015562.1:0-10069 GCA_032355705.1 Rubia peregrina
CACTCCCCTGTTCCTATACTAATAAATGTATTTTCCTCTGCTATTTTATTAATATAAACACTCCTTCTCCATGGGTCTGAGGTTCTAGAAGATGGTGGCATTTTCCACATCAGTTTTGACCACATAGTTTTCCCCTGCTGCAAGTTCCACCACAGTTTCATAGAATATGAGTCTATGGTAGCTTTCAAACATCTTATTTGTAACCCATGTTCCTGAAATGGCAATGTCAGTTTCTCCCATCTCTTCCAGTGCCTCTTAGGCTTATGCTCTTTACTTGTGCCCCAAAGGAAATCTTGGCAAATTGCTTGAATTTTATCTAATATGTGTCCAGTGGGGGCCATAACAGTCCAATTATGCTGAGGGATAGCCATTAAGACACTCTTAATTAGGGTTGTTCTACCCGCCTGGTTCAATTGCTTATTATTCCAATTTTTAATCCTAGCATTAATCCTTTCAACAAGACCCTGGAAATAGCAATTTTTTTCCTACCTTTAAAGACCTGAACCCCTAGATAAGTAAATGGCAGATAACCCTGTGTCATGTGAGTGATATTCTTAATTCTGTTAACTGTCTGCAAACTTGTTTTTTTCCCACATAGAAGGTACTTTTACTAAAGTTAACTACCTGGCCAGTGGCCTTCTGATATTCATCCAGGAAAAAGACCAAGTTATGAAGAGAATTTTTATTAGCTTTGAGAAAAATCACTGTATCATCAGCATACGATAAATGAGTAATATTAATACTGCCCGGAATTTTAAAATTCTGAATTAGATTGTTTTGGAACATCATCTTTAATCCTCTGTTAAGAATTTCAGTTATGATGTTAAACAAGATTGGAGAAAGGAGGTCACCCTGTTTCAATCCCCTTGATGGCCTAAAAAAACCATGTGATTTTCCATTTACCAAAACTGAGAAACAAGCTGAGGTGATATTCCCAAGAATTAGACTTACAAAATGACCATGGAATCCTAATTTTAACAACAGAGAGTTTATCATCATCCATGAGACTCTATCAAATGCCTTGGACATATCTATTTTAGCAATCATATTCAAAGATTGGTCTCTTTTATCCATTAGTCTGGCCATTTCCTGCATGATTAATATGTTATCATGAATTTCCCTACCTGCAATGAACATACTTTGTTCCTCTGATATGCATTTATCAATTACCACAGAGATTCTCTTTACCAAGACCTTTGAACAAATTTTGTTAATAAAATTAGAGAGTGAAATATGTTTGAATTCATTAAGTGCACTAGGGGTAGGTGTCTTAGGAATCAGACAGATTAAAGTACTGGAGATACTCGGTGGAAGGGGTACCGAACACATGAATTCTTGTATACACCCAAGGACATCAAATTGTATTATTTCCCAAGCAAACCTATAGAAAGAGCCCGGGAAACCATCCGGACCAGCAGCACCATTTTGGTTCAACTCAAACACCACACTTTTGAGTTCAACCATATCTATCATTTTTATTTTTTGGGCATTCTCCTGATCAGTTACTAGATTTGGGACATAACTCAAACATCTCTGGAAAGCATTTCCTGATATATCCAGATTATCATCAGTGAGGAGATTTTTGAAATATTCAGTTGCATATGCTCCTATATCTTCTTGTTCAGTCAACCAAGTCCCATTTTCTTTTTTTATCTTGTTTATCCTTAAGACCGCATGCTTACTTCTAACCGAATTGTGAAAGAATTTTGTGTTCATGTCAGCATCTCTAAGCCATCTATTTCTACTCTTCTGTTTCCAGTAGATGTTTTCCTCCTTAAGTCTTTGGTTTAGAGTAGTAACAGCTTCAGCCAATAAATTCAAATCTACATCAGAAGCTGACAGGTCATAGTTAATTTCCATTTCCTGAACCCTAGATTCTGCCTGATTTAGATTTGCAAACACATCCCCAAACACTGTTTTATTCCACACCTTTAGGGTATCTTTCAGTCTTTTTAATTTCTGTGTGAATCCCCTTATTCCTTGTGACTCTATGTTTGATTCCCAGCATGCCTTTACCGTATCTGTTGTGTTTCATTTTATCATAAAAATGGACATTTATATCATTTTTAATTAATTAATTGAACAATATTATTTTGAAATATTTTTGAATTTTTATATTGTTCTAATTCATATATTTTACTTTTACTCACAAAGCGACACTATAATAAGAAGTTTTTGCTTTGGTTTATTTTTTAAAACTCAACTATCATTTCATCCTCTATTCGAAAGCACAGTAAAATAAGAGTTTTTTTTTCAATTGGTTGAATACTTATTCTATTATCAACCAGGGTATTTTTTATTTTCTCCAAATTATTTAAACACTGACGTTTTGAAATATATAATTTTTCATATTTTTTCATCCCAAAGCACACTCCAACTATAATTATTTGTTTTTTATTATTATTTTGTTATCACCCAGAGGTATTTCGGTCATTTTTTCCATAATCCGAAAAAAACTTATACGGGGATTTTTTATTATGTTGGATTTCATTTTTTCATCCATCATGGGTATTTATATAAAATTTTAATTAATTACTTGAACAATGTTATTTTTGAAATATTTTTGAGAATTTTATATTGTTCTAATTCATATATTTTACTTTTATTCACAAAGCCCAGTATAATAAGAATTTTCTGCTTTTGTTTGGTTTCATTTTTTTTTCTCAACTAGGATCATTTTTATCATTTTCCCCTTTATCCCACAACACACTATAATAAGGATTCTTTGTAATTGGTTGATTACTTCTATCACACTACCAAAATTATTCGAACGGTGTTGTTTTGATTTAACTTTGAGTGTTTTCCATATTTTTGTCATCCTAGCATACTCTTACTAGAAATCTTCTCTTTTGTGTGTATTATTTTTTATTATCACCTAGGGTATTTCGATTATTTTTTACGTAGTCCAAAAAAACACTACAACAAGGATTCTTTGCTTCGTTGGATTTCATTTTATCATCAATCATGGGTATTTTTTATCACTGTTTAATTAATCACTCGAACGATGTTTTGAAATGCTTTCGAGAACTTTATATCATTCGAATTCATATATTTCACTTTATATTCACCAAGCACACTATAATAAGAATTCTCTGGTTTTGTTTGGTTTTGTTTTTTATCAACTAGAAACATTTATATCATTTCCTCCTTTATCTAATGGCAGACTGCAATAAGGATTCTTTGCTATTGATTTATTTCTTCTTTTATTAACAATTAGGGGTATTTTTTGTTATTTTCTCTAAATCATTTAAACGACGTTGTTTTGAATTATTTTTGAGTATTATCCATATTTTTATCATCCCAAGAACACTCTAACTATGATATTTTTCTTTTCTTTGGATTGATTTTTTATTATCACCCAAAATATTTTTTTATTTTTTCCTTAATTTGAAAAAACACTATATCAAGGATTCTTTTCTTTGTTGGTTTCATTTTATCATTAATCATGGGTATTTCTATAATTTTTTAATTAATTACTTGAATGATTTTATTTAAAAATATTTTTGAGAATTTTATATTGTTAGAATTTATATATTTCACTTTATATTTACAAAGCACACTATAATAAGAATATTTTTGCTTTTGTTTGGTTTCGTTTCTTTATCACCTAGGGGAAATTCTATCCTTTTCACATCTATCCCAAAGGACACTTCAATAAAGATTCTTTGCTATTGGTTGATTTCTTCTTATTGTCAACGAGGATATTTTTGTTATTTTCTCCAAAATTATTTAAAAGACATTGTTTTGAATTATTTTATAGTATTTTCCATACTTTTATCATCCCAAATCACATTCTAACTAGGATTCTTTGATTTTGTTTGGATTCATTTTTTATTATCACCTAGGGGAATTTCATATATTTTTTATGTAATTCAAAAAAACATTACAACAAGAATTTTTACTTTGTTGGATTTCATTTTATCATCAATCATGGGTATTTCCATCACTGTTTAAATAATTACTTAAACAATTTTATTTTAAAATATTTTTGAGAACATATATTGTTTGAACTCATATATTTAACTTTAATTATATTCACAAAGCAAGTTATAATGAATTTTCTCTCTCTTTTGTTAAGTTTTCGTTTATTCATAAACTAGGGGCATTTATTTAATTTTCTCCTTTATTCCAAAGCACACTACAATAAATATTTTTTCTATTGGTTGATTTTTTCTTTTATTATCAAGCAGGAGTATTTTTTCCATTTTCTCAAAAAAAATTGAACGACGTTATTTTCATTTATTTTTTAGTGTTTTCCATATTTCTATCATCTCAAAGTAAACTCTAACAAGTGTTCTTTGCTTTTGTTTGAATTCATTTTTTATTATCATCGAAGGGTAATTTGGTCATTTTTAATCTGAAAATACTATAGTAAGATTTTTTTGCTATTTTGGGTTTCATTTATCATCAATAACAGGTATTTATATCATTTTTAATTATTTACTTGAACAATGTTGCTTTGAAATATTTTTTGAGAATTTATATTATTCTAATTCATATATTTTACTTTATATTCACAAAACACAATATAATAAGATTTTTTGCTTTTGTTTGGTATTGCTTTTTATTGACTAAGAGAATTTCTATCCTTTTATATTTTATCCCAAAGAATAAGGATTCTTTGCTTTAGGTTGATTACTACTTTTCTAATCAACCATGATCATTTTTTATATTTTCTCTAAAATTATTTAAATGATGAAGTTTAAATTATTTTTTACTGTTTTCCATATTTTTATCATCCAGAATCACACTCTAACTATGCTTCTTTGCTCTCTTTTGGATTTTTTATCATCATCCAGGGGTATTTCGTTCAATTTTTCCGTAATCCAAAAGACACTACAACAAAGATTATTTGCTATGTTGGGTTTCATTTTATCATCAATCCTGGTTATTTCTATCATTGTTTAATTAATTACTTGAACTATGTTGTTTTGAAATATTTTCAAGAATTTATATTGTTCGAATTCATATATTTTACTTTATATTAACAAAGCACACTATAATAAGATTTTTTTACTTTTGTTTGATTTTTTTTATCAACTAGAGGCAATTCTATCATTTTCTCCTTTATCGCAAAGCACACTACAATAAGAATTATTTGCTATTGGTTGATTTCGTTTTTTATTATCATCACAAAACACACTTTAACTTGGTTTCTTTGCTTTTGTTTGGATTCATTTTTTATTATCATCCAGGGGTATTTCGGTAACTTTTTTATAATTAATAAAAACACTACAACAAAGATTCTTTGTTTTGTTGGGTTTCATTTCATCAGTAATCGTGGGTATTTCTATCATTGTTCAATTAAGTACTTGAACGATGTTGTTTTGAAATATTTTTGAGAATTTTATATTGCTTGCATTCATATATTTCACTTTATATAAACAAAGCCTACTATAATATGATTTTTTATTATTTTTGTTTGGTTTTTTTATACACAAGGTTCATATCTATAATTTTGTTTTTTATCCCAAAAACACTATAATAATTATTCTTTGCTATTGGTTGATTTCTTATTTTATTTTCAACCATGGGTTTTTTGTCATTTTCTCAAAAATTATATAACCGACGTCGTTTTGAAATATCATTGAGTGTTTTCCATATTTTTATCATCCCAAAGCATACTCTAACCAGGATTCTTTCCTTTTGTTTGGATTCAAATTTTTTATCAGCTAGAGGTATTTCAGTCATTTTTCTGTAATAAAAAAATACTACAACCAGGATTCTTTGCTATGTTGGGTTTCATTTTATCGTAAATCATGGGTATTTCTATCACTCTTTACTTAATTACTTAAACCATGAGTTTTTGAAATATTTACGACAATTTTAAATTGTTCGAATTCATATATTTTACTTTATATTCACAAAGAAAACTATAATAAGATTTTTTTTTGATTTTGTTTGGTTTCACTTTTTTATCACCTAGGGGAATTTCTAGCATTTTCTCATTCATCCCAAAAAATACTTCAATAATGATTCATTGTTATTGGTCGATTTCTTCTTTTATTATCAACGAGGGGGAAATTTGTCTTTTTCTCCAAAATTATTCCAACGGTGTCTTTTTAGAATTATTTTTGAGTGTTTTCTATATTTTTATCAGCGTGAAACACACTCTAACTAAAATTATTTTCTTTGTTTGGATTCATTTATTATTATCACCTAGGGGTATTACAATAATTTTTTCCGTAATCCAAAAAATCACTACCTCAAGAATTCTTTGCTATGTTGGGTTTCATTTTATCATCAATCATGAGTATTTTTTTAATCTTTGTTTGATTAATTACTTGAACGATGCTTTGAAATATTTTTGTTTAAATTCATATATTTCACTTTATATTCACAAAACACACAATAAAAAGAATTTTTCTATTTTGACTGATTTCATTTTTACTATCAACTAGGGGCATTTATATAATTTTCTCCTTTATACCAAAGGAAACTACAATGAGGATTCTTTGCTATTGGTTTATTTATTCTTTTATTATCAACCAGGGGTATTTTTGACATTTTCTCCAGAATTATTCAAACAGCATTGTTTTTTAATATTTTTTTATTTTTTCATATTTTTATCATCCCAAATCAAACTCTAACTAGGATTCTTTGTTTTTTGGATTAATCGATTTTTTTTTTCAAATCGAAAAAACATTACCATGCAAAAAAATTCTTTGTTGGGTTTTATTTTATTATTAATCATTGGTATTTTTATAATTTTTAATTAATTAATACAATGATGTTTTTATTAAATGCTTTTTAGAATTTGATATTGCTCGAATTCATATATTTCACTTTATATTCACAAAACACACTATAATAAGAACTTTCTGCTCTTGTTTGGTTTCGTTAGTTTTTATCAACTTGGGGTATTCCTATCATTTTTTTCATTTATCCCAAAGCAAACTACAATAAGCATTATTTTCTATTGTTTGATTTCTTATTTTATTATCAACTAGGGAATTTTGTCATTTTCTTAAAAAATTATTTAAACGTCGTCGTTTTGATTTTTTTTGAGTGTTTTCCATATTTTATATCATCCCAAAGCATAATCTAACAATGATTATTTGCTTTTGTTTGGATTCATTTTTTATCATCACACAGGGATATTTTGATCATTTTTTTGTAATTAAAAAAACACTATAACAAGGATTCTTTGCAATGTTTGATTTCATTTTATCTTCAATCATGGGTATTATTATCATTGTTTAATTAATTACTTGAACGATGTTGTTTTGAAAATTTTATATCGCTCGAATTCATATATTTTAGTTTATATTCACAAAGCAAACTAATTTTTTAAAATATCAACTAGGGCCATTTTCAAAATTTTCTCCTTTATCACAAAGCACACTAAAGTAAAGATTTTTGCTATTGGTTTCTTTCTTCATTTATTATCAACGGGACATTTTTATTATTTTCTCCAAAAATATTCAAACAACATTGTTTTGAATTATTTTTTGAGTGTTTTTCATATTTTTATCATCCCAAAACACACTCTAACTAGACTTATTTTCTTTTGTTTGGATTAATTTTTTATTATCCCCTAGAAGTATTTTGGTCATTTTTCCCGTAATCCATAGAAGATTGTTTGCTATGCTAGGTTTCGTTTTATCTTCCATAATTGGTATTTCTATCATTGTTAAATTAATAACTTGAACTATGTTGTAATGAAATATTTTTGAGAATTTTATATTTTTCGAATTCATATATTCACAAAACACTATATAATAAGATTTTCCCCCTTTTTTTCCTTTTGTTTTTTATCAACTAGGGGATTTTTAAATAATTTTTTCCTCTATCCAAAACACACTACGATAAAGATTCTTTTCTATTGGTTGATTTCTTCTTCTATTATAAATAAGGGGTATTTTTGTCATTTTCTATAAAAAAAATATATTCAAACGATATTGTTTTGAGTTATTTTTGAGTGTTTTCCATTTTTCCATTTTTATTACAACCTAGGGGTATCTCGGTCATTTTTTCCGCAATCCGAAAAATCACTACAACAAGGATTCTTTGCCATGTTGGGTTTCATTTTATCATCAATCATGTTTATTTTAATCAATTTTTAATTAATTACATGAACGACGTTTTGAAATATTTTTGAATTTTATTTTGTTCAAATTTATATATTTCACTTTATATTCACAAAACACATAGTAATGAGAGTTTTTGGCTTTGTCTGGTTTCATTTTTACTGTCAACCCGGGAAATTTATATCATTTTCTCCTTCATTGGAAAGTACACTATAATAAGGATTTTTCAATATTAGTTGATTTTTTATCAAGTAGGGGTTATTTTGTCATTTTCTCCAATTTTATTCAAATGGCGTTGTTTTGAATTATTTTTGAGTAATTTTCATAACTAAATTTCTAAATTTTTATTCACTAAATAAAATATGTATTATCTTAAATACAAATAATTCAAGTTCAATGTGGACATGAATTAATTCTTCAAGAAAAATATACAATACACATTATTTGTTTGATTATAGATAAAATACAAAGAAATTATGAAAGTAATTTAAAAATTAGGATAAATAATATAGATAAAGTCTCAGGAAAGGGTGTTTATCCATAAGGTTATGGACAGTCCATTGTACCTTTTATCTATATGTTGTCTTTTTTATATATAAAATTTAAACACACAAAATCTAAGTACAAGTAGGAAAATCCTATATGCGGGTAAATTTAATAAATAACTAAATATATTACACTTAATTATTTAATTTTACATAATGAAAACTTTATTAATATTAAAACTAATTAAGGATAATATAGTAGATCTTTCATTAAATTTACATACATTTAGGATTTTCCTATTTGTACTTAGATGTGCCCTAAATATTGTATTTTAAAAGTTAAACAAGTAATAATGTGTATTTGAATGTGAAATATAAAAATATATAATATAAAAAATATTTTAAAATTTCTAAATTTAGTATTCCCTCCGTCCCAGTATAAGTTGCACACTTACTATTTGACAGTCAATACTATTAAATTTTGACCACTTATTGAAATAGATATAAAAAAATAATAATATCGCATGTGATATGGTTGTATTCGTTGTAATAAGTAGTTTCTAAATATAAACTTTTTATTTACTGTTATTATACGTAGCTAAACATATTAACGGGCAAACACATTTTTCTTGAAAATCGTGAAAAAGATTAGAGTAAAGTGCTAAAATAACCCTGACTTTAGGTTGAAAGTGCCAATATAACCCTGCAATCTTAGAAAGTGCCAATATAACCTTTGACTCTTTTTGACTTTTCAACCAACTAATTTTTTGCCTGATTTATGTGAAAAGACAATTTTGCCCCTGATTTTATATAATAAAAAAAGAAAAACAGGCTTCCCGATTATTATTTTTCTCCCCGGTTATTTTTTCTTCCCAATTTTTTTCTCTGATTCGCCCCCCTTTTCGATTATCTTCTTCTTCCCATCCCTCCGCTCGGATCCCGACGATTGGCTAAGCGGCACTGGGGTCTGAGCGGCTAAGGTCGTCCTAGGGCTAGGGTTCAGTCACGGTGGTGCTGCCCGAAGAAATTGATTGGTGGTGTCCTGGGGCTAGGGTTCTGCGATGATGGTGCGACCTGGGGAAATTGGGTGGTTGTGGTTGTGACGGGTGGTGGTGGCGGCTTTGAAGGGTGGTGATGGTTGTGGCTAGTTGGCTGTGACGAGTGGTGGTGCTAGGGCGGGTGGCGGTGGTGGTGCTAGGGCGGGTGGTGGTGGTTGGGGAGAGTGGTGGCAGTGGCGGTGGTTGGGAGAGTGGTGGCAGCGGGAAGGAGAATGTTTAGGGTAATGGTGGCGGAAAGGTAATGGCGATTTCGACGGGAATAAGATTCTGGTGTTGGAGGGATAATGACGGATGGGTAATTTCTATGGTGACGAGTGGGGGTGATGAGGAGCCGAGAAGGGGTGGCGAAGGTGGCAATCACGAAGAGGTGGCGGAGGTGGATCCGAGAAGGGGTGGCAGAGGTGGTTAGGTGGAGCTGAGAAGGGGTGACAGAGGTTGCAATGACGAGGAGGTGGTGGCGGTGGCCTTGCCGGCAGCGAGACGGGGTGCCGGAGGT
>JAULKK010015584.1:0-10069 GCA_032355705.1 Rubia peregrina
CTGTAGAAAATACAGTAATCATGTGTGGACTGTAGAAAGCCAAGTGAGAGAAAATTACCTGTAAATCTCTTATTCCACTATTTGGATGCATGTTTAAGACCATAAAGGCTTTTCTTGAGTTTGCAAAGCAGACCAGGTGAAGGCAATGGATATCCTTGGGGAGGAATCATATATATTGTTCATCTAAATTACCATGCAGAAAGGCATTGTTAATGTCTATTTGATGAATGAACCAAGACTTGGAAGCAGCAAGAGCAATTAGTAATCTAATGGTCACTGTTTTGGCTACTGGGGAAAACACTTCAAAATAATCAACTCCCTCAAGTTGATTGCAACCTTTGGCCACTAATCTGGCTTTATATATAGCCACAGTGTCATCAGGGTTACATATGACATTGTATACCCATTTAGATCCCATGGCTTTCTTTCCAGCTAGAAGTGAAACAAGATCCCAGGTTTGACTATTGTCTAGGGCCTGAAGTTCCTCATTCCCATTTTGGAATTTGACTTGCATGTGCATAAGAATGTGGCTTATTGATAGCAGTAATGGTGCCAAGGAAATATATATAGGTTGAAGTGAAAGATGGGATAGTTGTAGGTCAGTACTGAATTCAGAATGAAGTCTTTAGTCCAGACAGGAGCCTTTTTATTATGGGAGGCAAAAGTGCATGATTAGGAGGGTGTATGGGAGAAACAGTGGGTGAAGTAGATTCTGAGTTATTTGGAGATCGAAAAGGTGCAGATGATGATGGAGGAGATGACTGATCAGGAGTGAAACTTTGTGTGTCAGTAATTAGATGAGACTGAGGATCAGGAAATGTATGACATGGATAAGGAAGAGTACTAGGATTAGTATGATTAGAAGGCAATGGTATAGAAGATGTTTGATCATATTGTGAAAGAATGGATGGATCCCAGTAAGGAAACTAATCCTCAAAGAATTGAACATCTCTAGACACTATAACTCTTTCATAGGTAAGATAAAAAAGTTTATAGGCCTTTTGACCTGGAGGATATCCCAGAAAGATGCAAGTATTAGCTCAGGGACTGAACTTATCCTTGTGAGGAGAAGTGTTAGTTGCAAAAGCTATACATTCAAAAACTCTGAAAGTATCATACACAGGTGGTTTACCAGACATATTCATAGGGAGATTTCCATTTAAGAACTGAGGAAGGAAGTCTATTTATAAGGTATGTGGCAGCGAGAATGGCATTCTCCAAAAAATGCTTAGGTAAGTGAGAATGGAAAAGAATGGATCTAGCAACTTGAAGCAAGTTTTTATGCTTTCTCTCTGCTATGCCATTTTGCTGTGGAGTATGGTCACATGATCTTTAATTAATGATGCCAAGATCAGAAAAGAGTGTAAAGAATTCTTTATTGAGAAATTTTGTGCCATTATCTGATCTAATCACCTTTACAGTATAGCATACCGATTTTTAACCATGCAAGAAAGGTTTTAAGAAGAAAATGAGTTTGATCTTTGTTTTAACTAGAAAGGCCCAAGTACTTCTACTGTAGTCTTCAACTACGTTAAGAAATTAATTAAAAGCATTATGACTAGAAATTTTGTAAGGTCCTCAAAGATCAACATGAATAAGATTAAAAAAGATTATTAGAAGATGTTTCACTATTTGGAAATGCTAGCCTCTGTTGTTTATCTAATAGAAAAACAAAACATAGAGATAGTTTAGAAATCAAATCAACATCAGCATTCAACTTCAGCATTACATCTATCAAAGGATGACCTAGTCTATAGTACCAATTCAAATCAAAATTTAAGATGGAATTTGCCAGGTAAACTTTGGAATTTTGAGGCAAAAAAGAAATACAATGATTCCTAAGCATTTTATCTATGAAGCTATGGCTGAAAGTCTTATTTATTAGCAGGAAAAGACCATTGAATTCTTCTGCTACTGCAAGAACTTGTTTAGTCCTGTGGTCCTGCAGTAGGCATAATGAATAAAAGAAATGTGTGTCAATGAAAGAGACCTTAGCCAGCTTATGTATAGAGATCAAATAACATTTGAATTCAGGAATACATAGAACATTTGGGAGGGTTAGGCTAGGATGGAAGATTACCGATCCAACAAACTGAACATACTTGGTTGAATGGATAAGATTAGTAAGGTATTTAGGAGAGATAAACATATGGCTTGTGGCACCACTATAAAGTATCCATGAATTACATTCAAACACAAAATCATTTCCACATGAATGATTTAAAACAGTACCTGAGAAATCCCGATCGTTTGCAAAACTCACTGATTGAGAGCTTGCCATTGGTTGATCAATATTTTATTTTCCTTTGTTAAGCCTATCCACCTGCATTTGTAAGTTTGCCACCATTTCTTGAAGGTTTGGCTCATCAATATCCAGCTTTATGAGCCACTTAAGTGCTCAAGAGCTTATTTCTTACTGAAGTATCCCTACTGCCTTCCCACCAGTCTGGATAACCACAAAGTTTGAAATAGGTATCATTCAAATGCCCAAGTGCGCCACAATAATCACACTTCATATCTGGCCTCTTCACTATTCTTTTACCTGAACTATCTCTACCCACAGAAGCAGGCTTTTCAAGATTATCTCTCTAATAGCTCCCTTTGACTGATATGTAGCTTTTAACTGCCATAACTGAATTTCTCTGGACATCTTGATGTTCATCATGAACAATATTCTATTTATCAACTTTGTTAATCATAGAAAAGGCCTTAGACACAGGGAAAATGATCCATAACTAAGATCTGCTTGTAAATAGAAGCATATTCAGAATTCAAGTCTATTATGAACAGATGCAATTTAACATCATCATCATGTTCAATGATTGTCTTAACCACACCACAATTGCAACATTCAAATAATTTTCTAGGCCTAAAACATACGTATTCATCCCACGATCCTTTCAGCTCAGTAAAATATGCAGCAACAGAATTGTTCCCTTGCTTAATATTAGTCATATCTCTCTCAAGCTGATTTAACAATGGTTCATTGCTCTCTCAAAATATCTTTATTTTGAAAACATGAATCCTCTAGCAATCTTCTTGCTCATTTAGTTTAACATTCAGAAAATTAACATAGAATTTACCTTCCTCCATTGATTGAAGGCCGGATCATCTAGATCTGGAGTCTTGACCTCTTCAGTGATCAACACCAACTTGTCCCTTGTATCTAGAGCGATCATCATGCTCCTGCTCCATGTGATATAATTGGTCTAATCAAGCAGCTCTGCAACAAGCACCAAAACTGAGTGATCTGAGTTGTGTAAAGGATATGATGATCCATATTTGTTTGCTTCTTCATTGTTCATGTTGTTCTGTTGCCCCACAAAACTAGTAGCGGAACTTGCTGCCATAGAACTTAGAGAATTTACAAACAATTTCAAGCAAAAAACAAAACAATCAAATAGTAATCAGAGTGACATGAAGGAATCATGCTCTGATACCATGAAAATCAAGCTAAAATTTGGAGATTAAAATATATGGATTATGGGTAAAAACGGATTCAAAAGGGAGAACCAATTCACTCATAGAGCATGGAAAATCGATTCATAGTTTTATCCATAGTTTGTTACAAGAGAAGAAAATGATGCTGCTACATTACTTATACTACCTGTAAGTGTAAACCAACAAAAAAGAAAGGCTAATATAGTTATTACAAGTGCACTTAAAACCAAAACAAATCATAACCGTTGTGAGCTAAACCAAGTCGATACATTTCCCTCCAAATCCTCTTTGCTGCCAAAATGCAAAACCAAGTCTGTCTTCAAATATCTCTCCTAAACTTTGATGTGTTAAACTAATTTAACTAAGCCACGAGCATCAGAAAAGCGTGATTTTGCTGAAAATGCAGCAGCCTAAGGTGAGCCATTCACTAAAATCCTTGCTTTTCTTTGAATTTTCAATTTTTCTTGCACAATCGAACGAGAAACATTTCAACCGAAAACTATGCTTTCATGTCATTCCATCTTCAATCGAGACAACACTTGATCTCGGATTAAGCATCCACTACATGGCTCTAGCCGCTCCTTGCACGCATGATCCCAGACCATGCATCCACCTCTCGGTCCACGACCGAGCATTAATAATTATATATGGAGTTTCCAGCTATTACACCGGTTGTTGATGCTAGTAACAATGCAGGTTGATCATCATCGAGCGTACTCAAGTGAGCTTCCTCCTTCCTCTCACGCCATGGTTTATGGCAATTTCTTGCATAGTGTCCATAAATGCCACAATTGAAGCAATTTTCTCTAGCTGAAGTCTTGTCGCGTGAGTTTCTACGTGATCTCCATTCCTCCTCCGTGAATAACAAACGTGAGCTTGTGTCCGTCTCACCTAAGAGGGTAATGTGGTCCTTTTGCATACATCATTATAAAGCTGGAACTTCATAATGAGAAGATAGAAGCTGAGCACTCAAGACGCAACCTCTGTTGCTTTGTAACTGATTCTGCTCGCTGATTTAGCTGCAGTTAGAGGACAATTGTTGCATCTCAAAGTGTATATAATCTGGTAATTAATTAGAGTATTAGCGATGATCGATTAGTTTGCTGATCTCTTTGTGTAGTTTGAGCTGTGATTTTACAGTTGTTTCTTCTTCTTCTTCTTCTTCTTCTTCTTCTTCTAATCTGATTCTTTTGCAATTTCCCCTTTAAAATCTCTGATTGTAACATCTTGTAGCCTGATCCAAGTTAGGCATGTTGTCGTTGTCCAAGATTTTGAGCCTGATATAGTTGACCCTAGTTTATATAAGTCAAATTTATTATAATATTTTAAATTAAATTAGTTAAATACCAAAATATAGTTATTTATGATATATTTTTTAAAAAATTAAAATTATATAAATCTCGTTGTAATAAACAAAAATAAACATCTAATCATTCTATTAGTTACATCGATTATAAAATTAGAATAGCTAAGCATTAAATAAAAAGTTAAAAATTACTTAAACAAATAGCTAAATGTCAAATAAAATATTAAAATACATATCAAAATAAAAATAGTAAAACATCAAACTAAATAACATCAAATTACTGCTTACGATTGAAGCAGACCCGCAGGATACTGAAAATCAAGAAATCATCACAGCTCTAAATTTAACCTGAGCTCTAGCTAATGAGGAAATCCACAGGTGGTAAAAATAAAGACTTAAATGGATTAAAGAACGGGGTTCAAAAAACCATTTCTTTCACCAACCAGTAAAAGCAAAACATAAAAAACAGTCATATCAGGAATTAAAGACAAAAATGATACTCCTCTGTTCAGCTAAGTTAAACACATTTTAATCAAATTTCTCAAGCCACGTTTGACCATTAATAATTTTTGGTACATATGTTAATATCATGCATAATTTTAATATTTGGAAAGTACATGCTACGAAGAATCCAACGATACCTCAAATGATAATATTACTTCTTATATATTACATGAAATTTATGGTCAAACGTGGCTTGAGAAAATTGATTAAAAAATGTGTCAAACTTAGCTGAACAGAGGAAGTAACTGGATCAACAATCCAACTGACATAGGTAAAGAGGCTAACAGCTTCTTTTCCGAGCTTCTCACAGAAGAAAACTCGGATAAATTCAGCTTGGATGCTTGAGAATATTCCAAAAATCATAACTCATGAGTCATGATATGAACTCAACTTTGTTAAAACCCGTAAACCTGAGTGAGTTATGAATATAATAACCAGCAAGGATAACTCCTCAACCCCTGGACCAGATAAATTCTCGGGAATCTTCTTCCATAAATGCTGAGAGATTATTAAGGGGGATTTACTAGATGCAGTGCATTACTTCTACAGCTCCTCTGAAGTTCTAAAGCCATAGCAGCAGCCATGATAGTATTAATCCCAAAGAAAGAAGTTTGCGCCAGGTTTAATGACTATAGACTCATAAGTTTATGCGACTTTATAAATATAACGTTTCTAAAATCTTAACTGAGAGACTTAAACCTCTAATAACCCAAAATAGTCAACATTTGTCTCTAGTAGAGAATTAGCTCACAATAATCTCCTATGCAAGAAGTAACTAACTTTCTCCATTCAAAAACAAAAGGCTACAACTTAATAATCAAATTGGACATGATGAAAGCCTTTGATAGGGTTTCATGGTCCTTTCTTTCAAAACTGTTGGCTCAGATGAGTTTTTTTCTGAAAAATTCGTAAACATGATCATGAAGAACATACATGCAGCCTCATTTTCAGTCTTGGTAAATGGTAAAAGTTATAATTCCTTCCTAGCCTCCAGGGGATTAAAGCAGGGGGTCCTATCAACCCCCCTTGTTTTCATTCTAATGGCTGAAACCTCCTTACGAAGCCTGGACTTTCTATTCGAATTTGGAATATTTCAAACTATTACTCCAAATGAACAGAATAGCACATCTCTTATTTATTGGATCACGCCCTCCAACATAATCCATTTGAAAACATATAAAGATTGAAGAAAATCATATAAGTTAAGAAAAAAGCATTCATGATTTAAATATGACACATGCAAACTCACCACTCCTTACCTGTACAATGCTTCTGTATTTCTGTACCAGATGCATGCATTGATATAGTTTGGAAATAAATGGTTCACATTATGCCACTGAACAATCGCAATATTTTTCTAACAAAACTTGTCTATATATCACGTCTTTAGTTGAAAATATTATTAAACCTACGCCAACTACAATATACGAAAATAACATATATATATATATATATGTGTGTGTGTGTGTGTTAGGAATTACTGAAACAAAACCATACTCTACTTTTGCACGTCATAAGTCCATCAATGAACTTGTCCCCAACTCGTCCCAGTTATTTCATCCGGTAGAGAATCAAATGGTTTCTCCATGCCTTATTTGCTTGGTAAAAATTTAGAATCAGTCAAATAACTTATTAGATATAGATAGTGTTTGATAACTATACTAGAGTTATATCAGTACTTGTATTCCTTATCTATTTTGTACTCTATTTATTTTGAGCAGTAATACATGCATCATAACGGGAAATCATTTTTTCATGGTATCAGAGCAAGTTCTGATCCTAAATCCTAAATCCTAAACCCTAAACTTTTTTTTCTCTTCCCCCTCTCTCTTTCTTCTTTTTTTTCAATTGTTGACACAGCTTTCCCGCCGTGTCTCTTTTTGGAAAATTTTGGTCAACTTTCGGCAAATTTCCAGCAACCTCCAACGATTGTTCCCTTCCCCGAACAACCAGCTTCCTTCTCAAGTTTCCGACAGTCGACGTTCTTGTTCCCACGGTGTTCTCTGGCAAGTTCCAGCACTTTGGCGTTCAGGTCGTTCTCCATCAAATTCCAGCGATGGCCCATAGTGTCCTTGGGTTCCAATTTCTAGCGAGATCCAGTCTACGCTCTCCAACAGTGTTTCTTTACATCTCCGGCAGCGTCTTCTGATCTCTGGCATCTTCAGTTCCAGCAGCAATGAAGGTCTTCATCCGCATCTCCGACAGCATCTTCCATTCTCCGACCATCCAATTCCAGCAAAGACGTATCACATTTTTACGTGTCTCAGGCATCTGAGGCGAGTCATTTTTATGCACGTCATCAGCATGCGCAGACATATCCTCCTTAGCGCGTGATTTACACACATGCTTGCTCTCTCTGTGCGTGAAATCCATGCGCGCCAGCTACTCTCTGAGCATGAAGTACATGTGCCTGACGCTTTTCTGGCACATTTTTATCCTCTGATTGATTTCTTAATTTCCCTTTGTGATATGGATCATTTTGGTTCTTGATGGTGTGATATTTTATTATATACAGGCCTTTCTCATCATCGATGACACCTTGACTCTTAGTGGATTGTAGACTCTGGCGCCATAAAGCTCGTGGCATCGTCCCCCTAGTGTTGTTGATCATGTGACACCTTAGGATGGTTTTTCTCGCATCTATGTTGGTAACATTTCTCCCCTCCCTATTACTCATGTCGGTGATTCTAAGATTTGTTAGTCTCTATCTCTTTATAGTGTGCTTATTGTGCTTGATATCACGAAAAAATTGCTTTACATTAGCAAATTAACTCGGGATTTAAACTGTATCGTTGCTTTTTATGATCATTCATTTATTATTCGGTACAAAATCACTAGGGTAACCTTGGGTCACAGTCATATTGAAGATAGTCTTTACGTTTTTAGACGATGGTTCATCTGCTTTGTTATCTGCTATAGAATCAAATATGTCGTGTGTCTTTTGAAACATAGCATGCTAGACTTTGTCATATTCCACATTATGTTATTTCTAGTCTGTGAGCTTCTGGATCTTTATTTGTCTCATCAATTTTGCCTAAACCTACCATTTGTGATGTGTGTGAAAAGACCAAAAGGAAGCGATTATGTTTTCATTGAAATGATTAACATGTTGCTAGGGTACTTGATCTAGTTTATTGTGACTTATGGGGCCCCTCTCTTATTTTTTTCTGATGATGGTTTCTCTTACTATGTTATTTTCCTTGATGATCATTCCCGATTCTCGTAGTTTTATCCACTTTGACACAAATATGATTTTTGGCGTGTTCATTGCCAGTTTGAGGATTTTTGGAGAACCAGTTCTCTTACACCATTAAGGTGATTCAGAGGCGATGAGGAGACTGAGTTCGTAAATGGTTGCTTACACTCTCACTTTAAGACAAAGGACATTCACCATAATATTTCTTGCATGTATAGTCCTGAGCATAATGGTTAGGCTGAGCGCAAGCACAACCAAATTTGAGAGATGGGATCATCTATGTTATACCACTCTCATGTCCCTCTCTCCCACTGGCCTCACGCCCTTGCTGCAGTCGGTTATACCATAAATTGGCTGTCACTCCTGTTCTTGGTGGACAATCACCATTTGAAGTTATTAACGGCTGGGTTCCCATGTACACAAACTTCCATGTATATGGTTGTCGTGTGTACCCTTATCTTCATCCATATACAGATCACAAACTCACTCCTCGCAGTTTTCCCCGTGTCTTTATTTGGTACAATTCCCAGTACAAGAGATATCAGTGTTTGGATCTCACGTTTGGGAAGATATATGTCACCAAACATGCTCGGTTTGATGACACTTACTTCCCTTACATTGATGGTTCTACTTCAGTATCTCCATTCTCTCTTGATGTCTCTACTTTTTGGATCTCACTGGTGTATCAGCTGATATTCCTGTTTCTTTCATAGTGGCATCTTCTCCAGCTCGGCTTGTCACTTTGGTTGCTAACCCTCCTGGCTCATCGATGTTATCGTCTTCACTGACTATGACACCATGTTCTATCTGCTCTGCCGATTCAAACCATCCAGTGGCCACTCTGAAGCATCCTACTCCACCTGTCCTGTCATTGACCAGTTCACCCGATTCACCGGCCAGCTCATTCGGTTCACTGGCCATCCCATTCGGTTGACTAGCCCCTTCACCGACCCCTTCGTCGGTCATGACTGCTCCTTCCGCCTCTCTACCACGGCCTTGCACTCATCGGGTGGCTACTCAATCGAAGAATGGGGATATTTAGAGAAGAGATAAATCTAATATCATTTCTCACAGTCTTACTGTTACTTCACTTGCTCAGTCTGAGCCCAAGGATTATCGCACTGCTCTTCAGGATCCATCTTGGGTGTCTTCTATGGATGATGAGATAGCAACTCTTTATGGACAACACACCTGGGATTTGGTGTCACGCCTTTTGGATATCAACATTGTTAGCTTCAGATGGGATTATAAGCTGAAGTATTGTCCAGATGACACTATTAAGCGTCATAAGGCTAGGCTTGTAGCGAAGGTTTTTTCCCAGATTCCAGGATTTGAATTTGATCTCACTTTCAGTCCGGTAGACAAAACATCAACGGTTTGTACTGTTCTGGCTATTACTACGATGTGCTCCTGGCCTCTTCATCAGCTGAATGTCAAGAATGCATTCCTCAACGACGTCCTCGATAATCCATTCTATATAGCTCACCCCTTTGGTTACAAAGACCCGCTTTATGCATATTATGTCTATCGCTTGCGTAAGGTCATGTATGGTCTTAAGCAAGCTCTGTGGGACTAGTTTTAAAGATTCAACATTTATTTGGTTCAGCTCGATTTTACCTGAA